>JAJEJO010050782.1:0-87933 GCA_020662805.1 Glaucomys volans | reverse complement strand
AAAAAAAAAAAAAAAAAAAAAAGAGACAATGGATCTCGCTATCTATTTTACTTCTGAAGTCCCCGTACTACAGTGACATGCGTACCCATGTCAGGAGCAGCAGAAGCCACGGCAGCGGACAGGGAGCCAGCCCAGGTGGGCACCGGCGGTGGTGGACGGAGGACGTGCCAAGGGAACAGGTACACACCTGGTGGAGTTCACTCAGCCACGGGGGAGCAGGACCCGTGGCCTCTGCAGGAGAGCAGGTAACTACAGTCCTGCTGAGCTGATCGGCCAGTCTCAGGGGTCAGGGAGGTGTTTACTGTCAAACGTGGAAGCTGGAGAGGGAAAAGGGTGAAAGTGGCCTGTGGGGTCTCAGGAACTCAAAGGGGATCGCAGAGGAGAGAGCCAGGGAGGGGAGGGCAGGGGAGGCGCAGGGGAGTGAAACAGGCCAGACCCTGTCCATGTGGGGGTGAGGGCAGCCGGGGACCCGCTGTGTGCGCAAGGACGATGCAGCCACACGGAGGTCAGGAGGCCACGTGGGTCCCACATACGGAGGCTTTTGGGGACTCACCACTGGGGAGCAGTGGCCTGGGAGGGCATGGGGTCCTGCCTTGGAGCTCAGCCCCTCCTCCCAGGCCAGGCCAGGGCTCCCACCTCTTTGCGCTCAGGAGGGCCCTCCTGGCCCAGGGGCTGCCGGCTCCACCCTCCACTCCACAAGCCTGACTTGCAGATGCCTCCCTGAGTGGAATCACGTTTTAAAATGTTTTCAGATTAGTTAACACAAGCTGAACCTGGGACCCCGGGGGCCACTGGACTGTATTCTTTTTGTCGTTGTTGTTGTTGTTTGCGGAGCTGGGGATTGAACCCAGGGCCTTGTGCTTGCGAGACAGGCACTCTACCCACTGAGCTACATCCCCAGCCCTGGACTGTATCATTTTATGAAAAGTGAACAGATGTCCCCATAACGCAGGTCTAAATATACACAATACCCTAGGCAGACCTAACCGAGTCCAGGGTATCCACACACACGTGTAAACACACACACACACACACACACACACACACAGAGGTCCACGATTTTCCTGCATAACAATTACTTAAAAATCAGTTAAGAATTTGTTTCCAGAGCAATGGGCTTCACGTGTTTGAAACAGTGGCATAGTTATGGGGCTGATGCTTTTTGATGTCACCTCAGCACAGTGACCACACCCCCACCAAGGAGAACACTCCTCTCCCCGCAGGCAGGGTGGGTTGAGGCCACAGGGCCCACGTGGCAGGAGCTGGACCAGGCTCGGTGGACAGTCCCGCCTTGTGTGAGCTTGGACAGGTGGGGAGACGTATGTGGCTCATGATGCATGCAGTCCTTCATTCCACGGCTCCTTATTAAGCACCTACTGTGTGCTGGGCATCACTGCAGCTGCTGCTGATGGAGCAGCCCCTGCCCTCTGGGGGCTGACATCCCAGTGTGGACACTCAGATGCTCGATGCATGAAGGAGCATGCCATTTCCCACCTATGAAGGTCCAGACAGGACCTTCCCACTAGGTCCAGACAGGACCTAGTGACAGGGTTGTTGCTCTAAATGGGGTGCAGGTGGACCTGGGGGCATGTAGGAGACATGGACAGGGTGGGGAAGAGTTAGCATGGATGCTGGGAAGGGGCACAGGAAGCAGGTGCCGAGGCCCTGGGAGCACAGTGGGCAGGAAGCAGGTGCCAAGGCCCTGGGAGCACCGTGGGTGGTGAAGGGGGGAGGCTGGATCAGACAACAAAGGGACCGAAGTGACGAGGCAGGTCAGACAAGGTTGTCCATGTGGGGAACAAGCTGTGAGGGGGTCAGGATACAGCAGAGTCACCAGTCAGGCCAGGGGAGAGAAATCCAGGCGTGCACGGCGTGGCTTGGAGAAGGCTCTGCCTGCCAGGTGGGTAGAGGAGGCTGCCTCCCTGGTGGTGCTGAGGCCCCATGGAGAGCTGGGAAGAGTCCTGCTGCTTCACAGCGCCCTCCTGTGGTGTTCTGAGCCCACACAGGTAGGGGGGAAACACCAAGCGTCCTGGAGGTGAGTGAAGTGAGTTCAGAGAGGCTGGGTCCCAGTGTTGGGCTGTCACCCTGAAGGATGCTGTGAGGTTCAGCCTCTTTCTCACTGTGCAACTTTGTCACCTTCCAGCAGAGGATAGGAGGGCAGTCACCCAGACACCCAGGCTGGCAGGTGATGACTCTGCACTGAGGGTGGCCATGGGTGGCAGTGATGGCAGATGGCTTGCCCTGCGGGCTTCCCCTTTCCTCCCGAGATAATTCCCACCAGCATGTGGACGGACATTTCCTTGCCAGTGGTCATATTCTCATTGGAAATGGATTTAGGTATCTGTTCTCACACCTAGTGAGGTGACATTTCCTTTTAAATATAAGTAGGAGGTCCGGCGCAGTGGCGCACGCCTATAATCCCAGTGGCTCGAGAGACTGAGGCAGGAGGATCTCAAGTTCAAAGCCAGCCTCAACAACAGCAAGGCACTAAACAACTCAGTGAGACCCTGTCTCTAAATAAAATACAAAACAGGGCTGGGGACGTGGCTCAGTGGTGGAGTGCCCCTGGGTTCAATCTCCAGCACCAAAATAAATAAATAAATAAATAAATAAATAAATAATAAGTAGGAGCTTAATGTGAAGCTGATTCCAACTAGAATAAAGAACAGCTAGCGTTTCTCAAGGGCTTACTCAGTGTCTGATGAGGATTTTTTAGTTCATTTTCAAAACAGCCCAGAAAGGAGGCTCTGAAGGAGCAGACCAGAGAGGGGGTGACGGAGTCAGGGCTCTCAGACTCAGTATTGGACAATTGGAGACCTGGAGAGACTTGAAGTGCAGTTACTAGAGGAGAAAATGGGAGCAGAGGCCCTCAACCCTGAACCTGGACCAGGGTAGGAGGGAGGGAGGAGGGCAACTGAGAGAGAGAGGAGAGAGAGCCCAGAGTTCACTCCCTTGGCCCCAGAAAGAAGACCAAGTGAAAACACACAGGAGGGGTGGGTCAACAAAGGGGAGCCAGCAGCTTAACCCCAGGGGTGGACAGAAGCTGCACTGGACAGGACAGTTGTTTGTGGAGCCTGCAGTTGGCCAGCTGCTTGACAAGAAATTACCTTTCTGCCCTGGAGCCTGGGCGGAGACAGAGCATACAATCTGGGACAATATTAAGAGATCAAATGTGAGATCTTTGCTATAGAAGAAGGCTGCAAAATACAAAGTAGAGGAATGCATAATCTTTTCAATGAAATAATAGGAAAAATTTCAAAGCCTAGGATCAAGATGAAAATCCAAGTACAAGAGACACAACCCCAAATAAGCAAGATCAAAGCAGATCCTCTCTAAGACACATTGTAACAAAAATGCCTAATATACAGAATAAGGATATAATTTTTAAAGATGCAAAAACTTAGCAGGTAACATTTAGAGGTAAACCAATTTGTATTTCAACTGATTTATCAACCCAGACCCTAAAAGCCCAGAGGGCCTGGAATAATATACACCAAGCCCTGAAAGATAATGGGTACCAACCATGTTTAATCATATCCAGCAAAATTATCCTTCAGAATTGAAGATGAAATAAAAAACTTCCATGGTCAGCCAAAAGTAAAAAAAATAGCCAAAAATCCTGTACTACAGAACATGCTCAGAGAAATATTTCATGTGGAAGAAATAAAAAATAAATATTAAAACCAGCATAGGGATGAATTGCACTAGAAAAGTAGTCAAGTATAAGAAAATGAAGTTTGAGCTAAGCATTAGAAATATGTCAAAATGGAAGGGAATAAAATCATCCTTCTATAATAACATTGAATGTAAATGGTCTGAATGCTTCAATCAAAAGACATAAATTGGCAGATTGAATTGCAAAACAAGATACAATAATATATTTTTTTACAGGAGCCTCACCTTACAGACAAAGACATCCACAGACTGAAGATGAAAGGATGGGAAAAAATAAACCATGCTAATGGTAGCCATAAGCAAGCAGGGTTAGCTATTCTTATATCAGACAAAGTGGACTTCACACCAAAATTAATCAGAAAAGATTCTTCAGATCTAAAATCACTACAAACCAAAGGAAAGTAAAAGACATCTATTTACTATTTAATCAAGAACTGAATTCTCTTTCTTCTCTGCAACAAATGGAATATTCTCTAAAATAGATCACAGTTTAGGAAACAATCTTAGCAAATACAAGAAAAACAGATAATTCCTTACATTCTATCAGATCATAATGAAATTAGAAATCAATGACAAGATAAAAAACAGAAGGCAGTTTAACACCTGGAGGTTAAACAATACTCTTTTGAATGAGGAATGGTCCCAGAAGAAATCAGAGGATAAAGTTTAAACAATTTTTAGAAACAATTGAGAATAGTTATAAAACATATCGGGATCTCTGGGACAGTATGAGGGCAGTTCTGGGAGGAAAGTTTATAGTGCTGAGCTTGTACATTAAAAAATAGAAAAGTGTCAAATAAATAATCTAACATTATATCTCAAGACCCTAGAAGAACAAATTAATTTCAAAATCAGTATAAGTCAGGAAATAATTAAAATCAAATGTGAAAATAATGAAATTGAGAATAAAGAAGCAGTATATATAATAAAGGAAATGGCAAGTTGGTTTTTTGAAAAGATAAATAAGATCAATGAACCCCTAGTCAAAATAAACTAGAGAGAGAGAGAGAGAGAGAGTTCAAATTTACAAAAAAAGAAATGAAAAACGAAATATTATCACACATAGTACTGAAATAGAGGATCATTAGAAACTAATTTGAAAATTCATATGCTAATAAAATGGAAAATAATAAAATTGATGGATTTCTAGACACATAAAACCTACCCCCAGATTGAACCTTGAGGTTGTACAAACTTAAACAGACCAGTATCAAGTAATGAAATTGAAGCAACCATTAAAAGTCTTCCATCAAAGAAAAGCCCAGGACAAGATGGATTTTTCAGCAGAGTTCTAACTGACCTTTGAAGAAGAATTAATGGCAATGCCCCTAAATTATTCCACAAAATGGGGAGGTGGGGTGAACACTACGATTCATTCTGTGAAGCCAATACCACATGGAAGAAAGCAAGTTTCAGAGTAATAGCCCTGATGAATATAAATACAAACATTCTTGATAAGATATTGGCAAACTACACTCAAAAATACATTAAAAAGATGGTATACAATGATCAATGGGTTTCATTCCATACAAGTTTGGTTCAACATATGTGAATCAATAAGTGCAAATCACCACATAGAGTTAAGGTCCAGAATCACATGATCATCTCAGGAGATGCAGAGAAAGCATTTGACAAAATCCAGCATCCATTCATATTAAAAACATGGGAGGAACTTATCTCAACATTATAAATGCTATATTCAACAATCCCAAGGTCACCATTATACTGAATTGAGAAAAGCTGAAAGCATTTTCTCCAAAAAACAGGAAGAAGACAAGGATGTCCACATTTCCCACTTCTATTTAATATAATGCTTAAGGCTCTAGTCAGAGCAATCAGGCAAGAGAAGGAAATAAGAAAATAAGTCAAATTATTTGTTTGCTGGTGACAGATCCTATGTTTTGAAGACCCCCCAAACTCAAGGCTTTTAGAGCTGAAAAACAAATTTCTCAAAGTAGCAGGAGAAAAAAATCAACATGTATAAATCAATCTCCTTCCTATACTCCCCCCTAAAAATATAATAAATCTGCTGAAAAAAATTAGGAAAACTAATCCATTCATAATAACTCAAAAAATACTTAAAATATATATAACAAGGGAGGTGAAATATCTCTATAATGAAAACTATAGAACACTGAAGAGAGAAAATGGAGAAGACCTTGGAAGATGGAAGAACCTCCCAAGTTCTTGAATAGGCAGAATTAATTTTGTCAAGATGGCCTTACTACCAAAGTGATACACAGATTCAATGCAATCGCTATCACAATTCCGAGGACATTCTTCCTAACAAAAAACAGTCCTAAATTTCATTTGAAAGAATGAGAGACCCAGAATAGCCAAAGCAATCCTGAGCAAGAAGAGCTGGAAGCATCAAAACACCCAATCTCAAATTATACTACATAGTTGTAGGGGGAAAAAAAACCCAGCATGGTATTGGCACCAAGCAGACATGAAGACCAGTGGAATAGAACAGAAGATGCAGAGGCAGATCCAAAGACTCTGCAAGTCTGAGTGCTTGGCATACATTTACTTCCAGCAGTTCCTGAGTTTCCGCTGTGATTCCTAGGTCTTTGGTCCATTTTGATTTCACTTTTGTGTAGAATGAGGGATTGCAATCTACCTTCGATCTTCTACATGTGGATTTCCAGATTTCCCAGCACCATTTGTCAAGTATAGTACATATATGAATATACCACACTGAGTTTCACCTTCACGTATCTCTATAAGGCACTAATTTTTTATTTAAAAAAATCTATAACTAAATAGGAGAAAGATCAGTAGAATGGAGGAAAGGGAATGCTGGGGAGAAGAGGAGGAGAAAGAGGAAGTACTGGGACTGAATTTGAGCAGATTTCATTTCATGCTTGTAATTAGGCAAAATGAACCCTCACATTATGTATAACTATAGTACTCTAATTTTAAAAATCTCCTTAAAAAGAAAAACACTGAGCGAGTGATAGAGTCAGCAGTTTGTGGCAGCTGGAAGGGTGGGCGTGAGCAAGGCTGGTGGCAGCCCATGCCGCTCCCCTTGCACCCTGTGGGCTCTGGCTGACCAGGAGGTTGGGGAGAAGCTGGTTGACCTTCAGTCCTTCCTGCTCAGAAAAGTGAGGAAGTGGGATCTTGGAGAAGACCCACCTGTCACTCCATCCCACACTGCCTTTCATGGAGGGGACCAGAGGTCAGATGAGGGTGATCACCATCCGAACATCAGCAGTGATCACTGGTGAGCATGGGGGTGTGGCAGGGTGCAGGGTAAGCTCTCCCTTCTCGCATAATCAATTGGCAGCCCTGCAAACATCACTACCAAGTAAAACAGCTTCACATGCATCATAGTTTGCTTTTTAGGCAAAATTCTGGGCCAGTTTGATGGAGGGAAGGAACATTTTTTCATTTTAATTCCAAAGTAAGCCTCCAGCTGTGATACTGAAACACTTATTTTCCCGTAGATTTATTTTTCATCTGATCAAACATCTTCCAATTGCTCTGGAGCTTCCAAGCCCTCCTTCAGATGGCTCAGAGGGCACGCGCACAAAATTTTCGAGTCGCACAAGTAAAGTGGATCCAACCCAATTAGGGTTGGATCTTCCTGAAAATTCTTTAAACATCATTTTCCCCTTGTCTGTAAAAACAGCACTCTCCCATCCTGGCAGAGGATGTCTGCCTGGAGTTCCTGGGAGCACCTCTCTTTGCCTTCTAGAACTCAGGATGTGGCAGCACAGTCCCTGACACACCCAAGCAGCTCAGCCTTCCATCATCTGCAGATTGATGTGTGGATCCAGCGCATCCTGCAGAACCCGGGCCTGCGGACACATGCTTGTTTCCTACACCTGGGTCTCCGAGGCAGGAAAGTAACCAGGGGCATCCGTTGGTGGAAAATCCATCCCTGGGATCAAGATGCCTTGGTAGGATTCCTTAACCTCTCCCTTCATCATAGTGTAGGCAGAGGGAAGAAAAGGGACCACAGTGGGGCCTGATCATGTCATGGACACCTGCAGCACGGTCCAAGGAGCTGCAGGGACAGGAGATCTACAGAGGACCACGCTGCTGCCCCTCTGGCCACAGTGGAGGCCTGGGGTGCCCCATGGCTAGGTTCCCTCCCTCACAGATCCGTAGTGAGTTAAAACCAGGGGTCAGCAGCACCAAACTCCCTCTGCAGGTGACAGAGGAGATGCTCCTTGCCACCTCCTAGGTTCTGCTGGGGCGGCTATGCCTCACACAGCCAGACTTTCGGGTAGACGCACTACTCCAGTCCCTGGGACTGTCACTACGTGGCCTTCTCTCTGTGTCTTCACGTCCAAACCTGTCTCCAAGCAGCACCACCGTCACTGGATTTAGGGACAACCCTAAGCCAGTCTGATCTCACCTCAACAAGAGGACACCTGCGAGCATCCTACTTCCAAATGAGGTCACCAACCGTCACCTTAGCCTGGGTTGGGACTGTGCTGTTGGAGGCAGGATCGCAGCGTGTTCTCTACTCCCACCCACTGGCTGTGGTCCCCCTTGGCTCCTCCCACTCTGGCTCCTCCCACCATTGGCTCCACCCACTGGCTGCAGTTCCCCCTTGGCTCCTCCCACCATTGGCTCCTCCCCCTTGGTTCCATCCACTGGCTGCGGGCACCCCTTGGCTCCTCCCACCATTGGCTCCTCCCCCTTGGCTCCATCCTCTGGCTGCGGGCACCCCTGGCTCTCCCACCAGCTGAAGCCGTGGGAAGCCTGAGCGCACCCCCGCCCGAGGCAGGCAGAGAGAATCCCTGTCAGGCCGCCCTGCTGGCTCTGTTCTTGCTGCTCACAGGGCTCCGAGGATCTCAATCACCCTCTAGAGTCTCCAGGTCACCCAAGAGGTGAGCGCTCAAATCATCATTCTGCAGACTTGGGAACAAGAGCAATCCCCTTTAAACAGCCCTAGTGATTGACGCTTTATTTTTAAATTCATTTTATGCAGAGAGTGAGGGGCATGTCCTAGGAATTTCAAAAGCTCTTGTAAAGAAAGCCCCTGGTCCACACGTTTTCGGGTGAAGGAAGGGGACTTCCTGTTATACCCATCATAGTGAAAATGAAACTCTTCAAAATGCCAGGTAAACTCACCCCGTCCTTGGAAACCCAGTCTAGATACACGGATCTTGGGCGAGAGGACCTCTCTCTATACCTGTCAAAGAGGAGTGTGGTTGTCCCTAGGCTAAGCCTAAAGTTTAGATTTAATGTTTTGAACATCCTAATACACCTTGAGGAGAAATCTCCAGGAGATGCAGCTGGGAGCCTGTGGACCCACTGGTCCTGCCTCCTCCATCTGCCAGCAGCGGCCAGTCACTACCTAGTGGTCTCTTGTGAAATGTTTACCTGTTTCCCCTGTCAGGTCACCAGAGTGCTAGCTGCCCTGGGCAAGTTGGGCCTCCCTTGCTCAGTCGCCCAGGACAACCTGTGCCTGGCCAGGGAAGAGCCCCGCAAGGTCCAGTGAGGGCCACTGCCCCCTTCTTCTCAAGGAGACCGCGGCCCCTCCTCAGAACGCACAGAAGCTACCACACAGGACATGCTTGGCCCTGCGGGCTCCACTCACAATGCGAGTACTCTTGCTCCATGGAAAGCAGAATGCCCTGCACACTCCTTCCCATGGTGGGCACTGCCCAGGCAGACCTGGCAGCCCTGGCCTTCCATCCAGACCCCATGCTCACAAGTCGCCAGGGACAGCTCCAGTGGCTGAGTGGGTCACGGTTCCTCACTAAAGCAGCACCCAGGGGCCAGCAGTGTGACGTGGGGCCCTGCCTGCACAGATGGGGAGAGTGACAGCACTTTGCTTCAGCTCTTGACTCAGTGGGTGCAAGGGGGGCAGCTCAGTGGGAAGGGAAGCCTGGGCGGTGCCCCCTGGCCGCTCTCTGCTGGGCCGCAGGGGGAGGCCTGGGCAGCCTGCTTTCACAGGGAGCACCATCCAGAGGTAGGTCCCCTCTGCTGTCCTGCGTAGTACCTTGCTGTGGGTCATTTTCTCTAAAATGAACAACAACCTGGGAAATTCACTTAACTTTTTCCAAGACCTGGCCAGCTGCCTTCTGGCTGCCGATGCGCGACTCAAGAGTTAGTTTCTCTGGCAGGTTTTATTTATTTTTTTAATTTCTCATCTTCTAGTGAGAAATTTTTTCACCATTATTGCTATTCATTTCCAACAAAAGTTTAGTTTTTGGCGGCTTATAAATGTATTAATGCTTAATCTTGAAAAAAACCCCTTGGATATGTAATTACTCTTTTCATACATCCAAGAATGGGAGCCCCAAAATGTTTCTGTCAGCCCCAAATGCTCAGAAATCATAGAAAAAACAGAGCAGCATTTCCCCAGGTGGCCCCATCTGCTGTCCCTACTGGCACAGCCCCGGTGTCCCAAGCTGTGTGGCATAGTTGCGGATTCCGGGGAAGCAAGCTGAGTGTCTCCTGGGCTCTCCGTCCAGTGTTTAGACCCGGGCTCCACGTTGGTCCTGCAGAGCTGCCTGCCACCCGTGCCTCTGAGATGAAGCCAATTTAAGCTCATGTTCAGCAGCTTGCAGACAAACAGATTCCGGGCACCACATTAGTAGATATTTCATCTTGCCTTGAAGGCATTACAAAATACAATAACCATTATACTAATATCTCACCTCAGCGAGGATTCTTGTTTTGAAAACAGGGCATAATAACATCTTATGTCTTTATAATGGTTTTGCTTTTTCAACTCATTTGAGTGTCTTATCTTTCTGAAATAGGGAGGATAGGAACTGGGCACTCACACTGTAACTGACGCTGGTGTGTGTGTGTCAGGATGCACGTCTGCAAACCTTCTCTCTGGAGGGTCAGAGAGTAAATGTTTTAGGGTGGCAGGCCAAGAAGCAACGATGAGCACAGTTAGGAACTCTACAGAACCTTTTAAAACGCAGACAGTGAAGCATTTAAGCCATTGCTAGCTTGCATGGAGAACAGGCAGGAGATCGCACAGGGCCCAAGGCTAACAGCGGGCGCGATAAAACCCAGAGGGATCCTTCTTCAACCTCAGTGTTTACCGATCCTCAAACAGGCCATGCCTTTGGGTGGACACCTGGCATCACCATCTGACCAGTGTCCATTCCCCATCTTTCAGTGAAAGCCAGTTTTTCCCCTGAAACCCCACACTCACCAGCTCTCAGGCCGAGTCTGCGCCTGTCCTAGGCTGACAGGTTCCCCAGGCTGGCCAAGCAGAGCATTGTGTCCCTTTGACTTCAGTGTTTAGCTTCAGGTTGGCACCTGGCCCACCCGTTATGATCATAATCAGAGTCGGCCCGGGGATGTGCGTGGGTGATTGCAACGAGGATTTATTTTTTTCCTGCTGGATGGAACACTCTGAAGAGGCCAGCACAGCATTGTCGGGGCCACCTGTGACTCTAACAGAGAGTCACAGAGCTGACGGGGGAAGAGAAGACACAAGCCTCCAAGCCAGCATGGCCAGGGCACCGGGGTCCTGTCAGGGCACCCAGTGAGGCCTTCGGCAACAGTACTGGCTCAACCCGTGAGGTCAACAGCGGCCCAGTCCTCCTAAATCACGGGGCATGCACATTCAAGTTCGAGAAACGCTTTTCTAGACTTTGAAGTTCTGTGAGCCAAGTTTAAGTGGGTCGGGTTTGTAGCCCTGGATACCCAAACCATCTCCATCCACCCGTTCCCGGTCGCCTTAATGCAGCACAGCGAGCAGGCTGCATGTTGAGAGTTGCTGACCGCAGCAGCCTGCAGGGTGAGGCACGCCCTGAGATCTGTCTGCATGGTACTCCTTGGATCCACTGCGGCCCACAGGGGGCCTTTGGAGCCCCCTGCCAGCCAGTCTCCTTCAGTCAAGGGCATTGAAGGAGTGGAGTGTCTCTCATGCCTGGAGTAGGGAGCAGGAAGTCCCCCTGGGGACTACATGGTCCAGAGCTCCCTGGTTTTCTGTGAGTGCAGTATTACCAAGAATGTCATCTGCTGCCAGAGGACCCCAGGATTTCAAGGTCACTTGTTGCCACAGCCTAGTCTCACCCACCACGACTAATCCACACCATGGCTCACAAAGCTTCTTTTTAGAAAAGGAACCGAAGCAAAGAACTGGGTTGGACTTAAAGAAGAAGGAAGTGGGTGAGGATGAGGTGGTCTGAGTGGTAGGCACCCCGAGGCCGAGCTAATGAAGTTGAGAGCGGCCCCTCCCGGCCTAGGGGAAGGTGGGGGCTGGGGGTCAGCACCCCTGGGGCAGCCAGGGCAGCAGGTCTTACCATGGCCAGCGGCACGATGCCCACCAGGTCCTTCTGGCTGATGAAGATCTCTGACACCGCGATATCGCTGGTCCCCTTCCGTGGGTATTCCACCTGCCACGTGATGGGCTGAGTCCCCGAGAGGCTGCTGAAGCTGGCAATTTCGAAGTTCATCTGCACAACCTCGCTGAAGGAACTGCTGCTTCTGGAAGGGAACAGAGGGGCATGGCGTCAGCTAACCTTGTTCAGAGGACCCCCTCTCCCTCACCCCCTCCCCCTCACCCCCTCTCCGTCACATTCTTAGACTCTCCCTCACCCCCTCTTAGACTATGGAGACAAAGAAGAGGCCAGACCTTGGTGGAGCCCCCGGCACGGGCCACCACCTCCAGCTCAGGGAGCGGGCGGCCATGTGTATGGATGTGGAAACAGGGTGTTGCACATGGAGCTGAGGCAGCAGAGCCCTTGAGGAGCCTGGATGGGTTTTGTCAACTCCGTTGATGAAGAGATAAGCCAGTGGGCATCCGTGAGACCACTGAGCCAAGTGGTCCCCTTATATTCAGGGTCGTAGCTGCGGCAGACTCAATGTCACCTTCACCCTACCACCTCCTTCCCAGCTGCTCCCTCCTTCTCTTCCCGGGGACTGAGAAGCTTTTCCCAGTCCCAGGCTCCCCTGCAGCCAATGCAGGCTACAGCAGGGTCCAGCAGGCAGGCCCCACTTGTCTGGGACTCGGGGACAGAGCGGGTGGTGAGACAGCAGCAGTAGAGCGGCTGGTGCTCCCTGGAGAGCGGAGCCCCTGGTTCTTCAGGGCAGCTGTGGGTGCTCCTGGCTTCCTGGTCCGGGACTCTCAGCAGCTGGTGCTGGTATCTCTTGGAAGCCAAGCCACTTTTTTTGTCTCTGTTATCCCTGCCGTCCTGGTTCTGGCTGTGAGGCTAATACCTTGCATCCAGCAGCTCTCCCAATCTCCCAGAGGTTTTTCAAATGGCCTCGTGTACTTTGGTGCTCAGAAGGACTCCTTAGCTGGAGGGCCTGTGTGTCTGAACCTAAGAACTCCGACAGTATTGTATGCGGGGGAAGGATGTTTAGCATGCTCACCCAGGACACTTGCAGAACTAGTGACAGTCCAAACTCCATCTTTCCGAGGATGAAACTTAGGCCTGGAGAGGAAAAGTGGCTTTCTCCAACCTGACAGCGAGTGCCGGCATCGCCATGGAGTGCTGCGTCTCCTGCTCCTTGGCACCCTCCTCTGTGGCCAGGCATGACCTCACAGGCTCCAAGAGACTTTCTCAAGACAGGGAGCAGCCAACTGTGTCCTTTGAGCAAGCCCAGCAGCTGCCTGCTTTGGCAAGTCACACTTCATTGGCTCGGAGCCCTGTGGGATCATTCCCGATTCGCCTTTGGTTGCGTCTGTGATAGAGAAGCAGGCGTGAGCCACAGCGTGGGGCAGGGCGTCACCTGCTTATCCTGAATTGTGCACCACCTGGACCTTCACTGGGAAGTCTGCTGGTCCTCGCCGTGGGCTGGAGAAGGCAGGCGGGCCATGCTGCCCACAGCTGTTCAACCACCAGAACTGAGTAGAACCGGGAAGGAGGGTGTCCCAGGCATAAGCTGGGTGCACAGTTGGCCAGGGTCCTGGGGAGCCTTGAAGGACCAGCTGGGTTTGCCTAAGCAGTGGGTCAGCCATTGGCACCATCTCAGGCTGGCATCTCAAGGGAAGGTCACCTGTTTGCAGGCAAATTCAAGGGGGTTTTCCATAGCACATCAAGGAAGACGCAGCAGATTAGCTCAGCAGCGGCATCCCGAGTGTGTGCTGCTGCTGCGGAGGCGTGCCGCCTTTCCCTTTGCCAGGGCGAGAATCAGCCCCAAAGGCACCTCCTGGGTCTTCAGGGCTTGCTCCAAGCCGAGGGCTGGCTCTCCTCTGCATGCACTTGGCGCTGTGCAGTGGCTGAGCTGGAGGTAATGGGGGTTGCTGCTGCAGCCTGAGCTCTGGGTGGATCTTCCGTGAGCTCTCTGAGTCAGGTGGAGCCCAGAGAGTCGTGATTTATGAAATGCCAGAGAGCCTGCTGGAAGGGAAGAGAAACCCAAGGTCTGGACAGTTCAGAAAGGCTGCAAATCTCAGGAGTGAAATTTTGGTCTCGGAAAATGAGGGTCTAGGGTTTCCAAACCGGGAGATGTGCTCTTGCTCTAGGAGCCAAAGGCTCTGGCATTTGAGTTGGCTTGACTACCTCCAGGGCATCCTCCTCCATGGCCTGGCCGAGTCGGGCTCTCCTTCCTGGCTGCAGGCACTCCTGCATTTCCAGGGCTTAATTTTGTTCTCCTGTGGGGACACTGGGGACCTCCCCACCTGCCAGGGAGCCAGGTCCTGGCTGGCTGGGCTGTTGGAGGTGCCCACACTGCCCGGCTGCCTGATGGAACCCAGTCAGCAAGCGCTTGACTCCCCTCAGGACTGCATGTGACAAAGATCCAGCTGTGCCAGGCTAGCTCTGTGGATGCCCAGGGGAGGTGTCCGGCACAGGCTGCAGAGTCTACCGCGATGGGCCTACTAAAGCTGCTTCCTTTTATGAGCATCACCGAGGTGGGGGGCCTCCCCTGCTGCCGCGGCAGCCACTGCAGCTGGGCCCAAGGTTGGGAATGTTGGCTTGACTTGGAAAGAGAAGCAAAGGAGGCAGTACTTCTCCCTGGCTTTGAAGGCCAGTGCTATATGATTTTTGTGACCATTGAAGTTACCTGTCCAATGAGCAATCAGGTTACCTGTGGTGTGGGGTTTCTTTTTCTTTTTTTTTTTTTTATTTTTCATATCAGGGATTGAACCCAGGGGCACTCGACCATTGAGCCACATCCCCAGCCCTTTTTGTATTTTATTTAGAGACAGGGTCTCACTGAGTTGCTTAGGGCCTTGCTAAGTTGCAGAGGCTGGCTTTGAACTCACCATCCTCCTGCCTCAGCCTCCTGAGATGCTGGGATCACAGGCATGTGCCACCATGCCAAGGGGGATTTGCTCAAGTGCACACAAGAATAAAATGAAGACGCTACTATTAATGAGATTCACTATGTGCCTGGCACTGGACCAGGGTCCACACACGCATCATGCCAAACCCCGCTAAAACCCCTCAGGGTGAGGGGTTGCCAAGACTCCTAGTTCACACCAGTTCCCGAGCAGAGACTCCTGGACTTCTGTGACCAGAGATGGGTTTGCATCTCCTGGATCTCCAGCCATGGATACAGAGGGCAATAACTCTGCAGGTCCCCGTTTGGAACATGCTGGTTCCCCCTGGGGCACTCACCACTTGTGAGCCAACTAAGCTCAATTTTTGCTTCAGAATTAAAAAATAATAATAATAAAAAGTTTGCAGTTGGAGGAAAATTCTGGCTGTCTAAGAGCTGGGCAGAATTATAGGCAGAGCGACATCAGGACAAGCCACAGGTACAAGGGGGATAGGGATGTGCCTGTTCAGAACATTGACTTCAGATTCTCAGGGAGTGGAGACAGGAGGGACTGTCCTGGGTCTGGGGCTCACCCGGCCGAGACGGGCATCTGGGAGGCTCAGGACCCCTCCACTGACTGGGAGCAGGGCAATGCAGACTCCACGCCCGGCTGGTTCACTTCTCCTTATGCCTGCGACTTTTTCCCCTCCTCCATGGCCACCCACCTCATCTTCTTCCTCTTATAGAGCAGATCACAGGGGAACTACTATAGAATGCGGCCTGTTAGAGGGGAGCAGGGAGGCTCCTGGTGCTCGTGGACCCTGCTCCTTTCTTTCTAATGGACGGCCTGCCGCGTGTCTGATGGTGCAGAAGAGAGAAAGATGGTTCTAGAGAGATTTGGAACCTGGGCTTTTTAAACAGACCTTAACCTTTCATCCCTGATGTAGCTCAAACAACAGCTCCATTTGCTGTCTCTGACTTGGGGACACCAGTGGCCATGGGTCCCTCCACATCTCTACCTAAGAGGCTTCCTCCATCTTTCTGGGAACACGTTGCAGAAGTGCTTTCCCTGAGGTGGAAGGTCCCTGACCTAAAGATGGTGCAGCGTGAGTTTCCAACTGGGTCCCCAGGACTCCACGGGGCTGAGCGAGAGATGGGCAAGGCTGTGGGGGTCCCCAACACCACTGGGTTCCTGTGTCCTCCTGCTGAAAAATGAGAGTAGCTGCTGTCTAGGGGTTCAGGGTGTCTAGGAGGAGTTTATTTCAAGGAATGAAAGAGAAAGAAGGAAGAAATGGGATGAGGGAGAGAAGAAGGAAGGAAGTGAGAGAGGGAGGGAGGGGAAGAGGGCAGAGCAGTTAGAACCAAGACTGGAGGGAGGGCTGTCTAAGGGAGGGAGTTATGATCCAGGGTGTGCCTGGGCACCAATCCCCGCCTCCCCAGCTTGCACTGAGGACAACCGACCTCAGTGCCTCCACTGGAGAAATGGGTGTTACTTGTCCCTCCCATTTCATAGAGTTGACCTGAGGATGAGTTAATCATGTCTAAGCATGTGGGACAGAGCTGGGCACCAGCAGGCAGCAGCACTGGTGACTGTTCTCAATTCAGGAGGATGCTCATGGCTGGGACATCAAGGCTGCCCTGCATGGCCACCATGCCCACCCAGGGACTCCCTGACAGTAAGCTGCAGACGTCCTGGGGACTCTGCTGCTTGTCTCGTGCTGGGTTCATTCAGATCTGTGTATTGCACATTTGCTCACAACCTGTGTGTCTGACATTGTGCCTGACGCTCCTGGTGCTGGCAGGTGGGATCAAGGAAGGAAGTGGTTTCTGTGTGTCTGTGATCTGCTCTTCACTCCCGCTGTGCAGACCCAGGCCTTCACTGAGAGTCTGTTTGGAGCAGATTGAGAACCCCCCAAGCAGCTTAGGTGGGACTTGTGACGCTGGTGGAGTAATAAACAGGAATTTCAACACGATGTGACTCCAGAGAGCATCCAAGAGCCACCCCTTGCTAAAATCAATCATGTGCATTTATTTCAGTAACTCTTGAAAGAAATTTTCAAAATTGACTTAAATCTCTTACTGAAAAGCCAATAAATTCCCCCAATAGTCACAATAATGTTTGGACCACTGAAAATTCAATCTACCAAATCTCTTACCTCGTGGACTCTATCTGGTAAGAAAATGGAGTCTGGGGCATGTATAAAACCCAGAGGGACCTTGCCTCCCCACTCTGGGGAGGGGTTTTCTCCTTACTGAGAGTCACAGAGAGAAAAGACGGTCACAAAGGAAGAGAGGAACCTTGGAACAGGGGCCACTCCAGGACCTCAGGACCTCCACCAGGCTTCATTTAATTCCTTCTGCTTCATGCATACCGGATGAAGGTGGGGACATGTTCTTCCCCTACCCCAGGTCCACGCTGATGGCCTGGGTGCTCTGGGTGCTGAAGTGAGTGGGCTTGAGCTACAAATTGCAAGTAAGCACTGAGAGAGAACAGGGAAGTGAACAAATGCTTCCCAATCACCAGGAGGGTAGGAGTAAAGAAACGGATAAGAGGAACAAAGAGGGTCTACAGAGCTGGGCCTCAGAGAAGCCCAGGGTGGAGAGCTCAGGGCCAGTGGGGCCCAGCATGCCTTCTGCTGTCTTGATTGTACCAGCGACCCCCATTCCGAGTGCTGAGCAAGGACGTGGACTGGCTGAGCGAGATGACCCACTGCTGTCCACCAGGCTGGGGCAGTCAGAGGGCGTCCCCCCTTCCTTCCTGTTCTCCCCAGTTACTAGGCAGAATTCCAGGCTCAGGGCAGCAGCTGGAGGACCAAAGCCTAGGAAGCCTGCCCATTCCCTAGCATTTGGACTACATTTGGGATCTGGACTTAAAAGCGAACATACAACCTAACAAACAAACGTTTTACTTCTGTCCAAAGAAGCAAAGTCTAGAAACCCACTGGAGCAGGAAATAAACGGGAAGATGAAGAAAGAGACTCGTTTACTGCAAATTACACCAATACCCCTGGCATCCCTTTAAAGCACCACGGCCCCTCGGAGGGGCTGAGCCTGCCGTTACTCTGGGTCTAGCCCACGTGAATGCCCTGGGTTGTAACTGCTTGAAGAGGGGAGACCCGTGGTAGGCTATTTAGTGGTTTCAAACCCTACCCATCTCCAGGGCGACTTTGCTGTGCCGCCCATCGAGAGCTGGAGACGCTTTCTCCTCCTCTGGAGTCCAGGCTGTTCCTGGGTCTCACCGTGACAGACAGCAGAACTTCCAAGCCCCCGCGGCAGCTACCTTTCTCTCTGGGACGTTGCTGTGACATTACCATGGGCCAGGTGGAGAGAGAGGCCCCTGCCATCCAGCCCCAAGCTGCTGCGCCAGATAAACACAGTTCCACCGGGGGACTTGCCCAGGGAGTTTCTGCTTAGGAGAAATAGTGAGCAGTGATTTGGAGTCAGGAAGTGCAGGGGAGCCTGTCAGGCAGAGCTAGATGGACCCATGGCTGCCCCAGTTCTTTTGAGCAGGCTAGGGCAGAGGTGGGGCAGAACTTGGACGCCAGGAGCTGAGAGGGGCCACGAAGCCCACCTATGCTGCAGCTCTGAGGCCTGACTGGTGCAGAACGCAGTGAAATGCTTGCCCAGTTCCAAGGAGGTTTTCTGAGGTTGCTGAGGGGACAGAGACAGACCTCCACCTGGCCTCAGTGTCCTGCAGGGGGATGGCTGGAGAGTAAAGATGGCAGGGACCATGGACAGAGACCAGTCCAGGATGGCTGCTCTGTGAAGGTTGACCTCAGCACCCATCACCCTGCACCCAAGAAGAACTGCAGGTTCCTGCTTGGAGGCCATCAGAGAGAGGGCCTGAAACTTTGGTGTTGCCCGCAGCCCAATGCCATGATGAGGCTTGTCCAGCTGGGCCACGGTTGGGGAGAACCCTGCAGAGCCCCGTGGGCCAAGTAACCGAGTTTCAACCTGAACTGCCTTAGGACACCTGGTATGAACCAAAGGAGTTTTCTGCCTGCTGGAGGCCTGGGAACCTGGGGAGATGCTGAGAAAGGACAGTGGGTCCCGGAGTTGGACCTGCTGCTTTGCACACTGGGGTGTATAGATGGGAAACACTCATTGCAGTCACTAGTGAAGCTGAGCACGGTTAACAGTCCCCATGCAGCGGCCATCCTGAGCCCGACCCAGGGTCTATAGTGTCTCCATCTCTCAAATCCTGGCAGTGGGATTCCAACTCCACGCTGCCTCTCTCCTGTCCGCATCATTCCCACCTGGCCCTGGTGCTAGTCAAACACGCCACTATCCTTCCCTCCATGTGTCTGCCCTTGCCTCCCACCACAGCTGGCCCCTCACTGCCTGCACCCTGCTATTCATGATGCACTCTCCACACGGCCCCGGCCTGCTGCTGGGGACTCACCAGCCCCTTCACTTACACGACCACCTGGCACACTATACACCCCTCTGCACCCGGTGGACCTTGTGCGCCTCCTTCTTCAACGCAAACTCCATGACAGCACGACATCGCCCTTTCCATGGCCTCCTTGGAGCCCATCACCGCCATGATCCATGGGAGATGCTCAGCCAATATTTGTTGAATGCATAATGAGCGAGCAACTGCACTCGGAGCTGAGCGCCTGATATTCACACTTTTCTTTCCTTCCACTAGTCAGGTTAATATTAATTTCTACTCAAGAGGCGAGTCAGAATCTCTGCTGCTTTGGAAGGAAGTGCAGGCGCAGCCTGGGAAGCTATCAGCTCTCCCAGAAGTGTTGAACCTGTTCCAGGAGCAAAGCGAAAGGCAGGGCACCCTGGAGGCTGTCCAGCACAGACACGCTCCGAGGTCCACCACGCAAACTTCCCGTTTTCCAAATATCACAGAAGACAGCCGCTGGCTCTGCTCCAAAGCCCGCTATTGAATTTTATGCCTGCTAAGCTCTACTAAATACATAATGAGGAGGCTGAATTAGCTATGCAAAATTGTAATTTATAGTTAATGTTTGTAATTGATGAGCTGCGGGTCTCAGTGGTGGCACTAACCTTGGAGACGAGAGGGCCTGAGGGGATAAAGGCAAGTCCTCACTCAGAAAGCAGAAGGTTTCCTCTGCCCAGTTCCACGTCCATTCATCCATCATCCAGACTGGTGCCAGGCACTGGGCACTGACCAAGCTGGGCACTGACCAAGCACAGACTGGTGCCAGGCACTGTGAGAGCTGCAGAAGTGAGCCGCTGTGGTCCCTGGCACATGCGGACCACCCCAGGAGTCCCCAGACATCTGCTGTCTTCTCACCTCTTAGTTGGCTACGTGCACGGTGAGGAGACTGTCCAGTGGAGGCAGATCATCCGCCAGGGGCTGCTCTGCCCTGTCCCTTGGGTTCCCTTCCTTGGCATCTGACTACAATGACATTTCCAAGCAGGTTGGCTCCCCTGGAGTTGAGAAAGCTGTCCATCATGCTGTGCCACTTCTCTTTGAACTTGGGGTTGCCAATCACAAGTACTCCAGAAGAATTTGAACTAATGATCCCTCCTATCTTATTTAAGATCCTGCACCCTGGCTGATGGTGGAATGGCCTGCTGGGCTTTAAGAAGGTACTGGTGCTTTCTAAAAGTGGCCTTCCCCTCTCTCTTTCAGATCCGACGGGCAGGGTTTGGGCCTGGATGCCACTTTTCTTTTTTTGGCAAAGCTTCCGAGGATATCCCGTGGGCAGCTCGGGTTAAGAAGCTCTATTTTGGGTTTTGCTTTGTTTTGTTTTTAAGGGAATAGAATCAGATTTGAAGGTCTGATTCTTGTATCCAAATCAGCAGCAGCAAGATGAGAGAGAGTCTCATCCCAGCAAACTGCAGAGGCAGGCCCTAGGGCCCTGGCCACTGTCCCTGCCCTGGGGTTCCTGGAGCCATGGACAGCCCCACAGCCAGACGCACAGAAGCCTCAGTTGCTGGACGCTGCTTCCACTCTGCTGGAGAGCCAGAGCTGCGCCTGGGTGAGGAGGCCTGCGGAGGGGAGTCACTGCAGGAACTGGGTGTCCCTAGTGCAGAGTAACAGGTGGGCGATGGGGTGGAAAAGGGGAAGACACTTCCACCTCCTGTCCTTCCCTCCACCTTCTATCTTGCTGCTTTTGCTTAATCCAGTTGCACCCAGATCCTCCCGTGGGAGCCCCATACCCTGCTGTCTCAGCTCCTCGCTCTCTTGGGAACTGCAAGGGGCTGAGCCAGGGAGAAGACTGGCCCCTTCTCCAGTCTTCTCCCTGGCTCAGGAGGGATGAGGTTGGGGTGGGTGTGGGGGCCCACAGGAACTGGGTCCTTAGCCAGAGCTGTGGAACTGGAGCCACTGAGGACAAGGGCCGCTTCCTGAGACGCCCTGGAAACAGAGGGAACCCGCGACTTCCTTCTCCCACTCTCCTTCTGCCTTCGCCCAGGGCCTCCCTCTGACTAAACAGAGCAAGTTTGGTCCCTTGCTATAATCCAGGTGACAAGGGACCCAATCATGGCAGCCCTCCACCCCACCATCAAAACCCAGTTAGTAAGGGCCCCTGGAAAGTTCAGTTTGCAGGTTGCAGAGTGAGGGACTGAGACCCAGGGGGCCCTGGCCCACGCAGCCCAGCCTGCCTCCCATGCAAGCCCCTCCAGCCACTCAGCAGAGGTGGGCCACGGCACATGAGGACCGGGGCATGAGGTGGTCCAGGGCCACTCCCCAGCGAGGGCGACTGCACGAGGAGGTTATGGAGGCTTCCCCAAAACAGACTTGGAGCTGAGACCCGCACAGAGTGGAGTCCACCAGGGAGGCACCAGGGTTTAGGAAGGGCCCTTGCTCACAAGGAAGACCCCTGAGGACTTGAGATGCATCCTAACACCTGGGGGAGCAAGCTGGGGGCCGGAGGGGCCCACACCCTGCCTCTGCTGGTGGTGGCAGTGGGTGGGGGTCCTCCACACTCCATCCTCCGACGTGTGTTTTATAAAATGCTTTTAATACTGTCCCGTCAGCGTTTTTTTATTAAAATGAAGTAAAATTTGGAGAAGACATTACAAGGGGAAGATGTGGACTCGGGGCCAGTCTTCTCCCTGGCTCAGCCCCTTGCAGTTCCCAAGAGAGCGAGGAGCTGAGACGGCAGGGCGTGGGGTTCCCACGGGAGGATCCAGGTGCAACTGGATTAAGCAGAAGCAGCAAGGACAGAACCCCAGGTGATGGGCAGTGTCCAGACAGGAGGGGAGGGCAGGGGGCAAGGGATGAGTGAGGATGGAGTGGAGCGGAAGGTGGAGGAGGAGAACGCAGTCTGGGTGGACCCCAGGCTCCTAGGGCTGCTGTGGGAGGCAGGGGCTCAGTAGCTCCTGGAGCGAGACTTGGTGGCTGGCAGCTTGTTGGCTGGAGGCTTGGTGGCTGCTAGGTGTCCATCAGTCCTGCTGGGATCAGCAGGGTCCTCCACTCGGCCTGATGCAGTGGCTCTTCAGCAGGTTCTGTGGCTTCAACTGAGCGCCATGGTCCATGGTTGTCTTCCCACCATGAGGAGTGCCACCCTGACCCCTGCTCACGCCCACAGAGTACAACAGGTCCCTCCTGTCCCCAGCCTCCCCCACCTGGCCTTCAGCTGTCCTGCTGGCTCTGCCTCCAGACTTATCTTGACTCTGCTTCTCACCGCCTCCACTGGGACACATTCCCCCCAACCCTTTGCGCTTTTCCTGCTCCCCCAGGTCTGCCCTGTCTCTCCATGATGGAGTCTCTGCCCTGAGCAGGGAGGTCTTTCTCTAAGGGATAGCTCGTGAGGCCACTTCCGTCCTTCCACGTTTCCCTGACTTCCTCCTCAGTTAGAGCACCACCCTTGTCCTGTCCTTGGTCACCACATGCTCCCCTCCTCAGCCTCGTCTCCCCTCCCACTCTGGGCTGCTACATGGGGCTCTTGTCTGCTCGCCCCCACCTACGCACGGCTGCTCCCTCGGGCTGCTCAGTGCATGACCGGCTCCATTCTGTCATCCAGCACAGGAGTCGTGACGCTCACCCGATTGAACACCAGACTCAAGCCTTCGGCCCAGTGCCCACGCCTCACTTGCCCTATTGCAAATCTCACCTTTCCTTGTTCATTTTTTCTCTTCCCTGCCAGAGGATAAGCTCCTGGAGATGAGGAACTTTGTCAGGTCACATGGTGTCCCTGAGGCTTGGCAGGACGCCTGGAAGCGCATTTGTTGAGAGGAAGAGGATGACTCTGGGGCCCTGGTGCAGCTTCGGGATCCTCAGACCTGGCCACACCCCTCGCCAGCCATCCTAAAGCTCACCTCTGGTCCCTCCCAGCAGACCTACTGGCAACCTCTCAGGAGGACACACCCGCAGGGCTGAGTGGCTTCTGGGAAGCAGAAGGGAGCTGGAGGCCAGGAGAGGAGGGAGCTGGCTTCCGGGCAGAGCAGCCGAAACGCACAGTCTCCCAGCAAGCTGCTGTTCTGTCGCTCAGTGGGGAACCGAGGCATCAGGGCACCCCACTTGCACTCAGGAGCCTGCCCTCAATTTCTAGAGGGTCCTCAGTGTCAGGCACAGGCCAGGGCCAAGTGTCCTTGCCAAACCACCCTCTCTACTCAGCCAAGGTGTTGGGTCTGCAGTTAAGGAAAAGCCCTTAGAGGTGCCTGGAGGGCGTCCCTACAGAGAAAGGACAAGACGCAAAGAACTGGCGCTGCTGAAGAGGATGGCCTTCCGCCACGTTGGCCGCTCCACCATGGCCACGGCAAAGCGCATGACCAGGTGATTGCTGATAGGCGGCCTTCACTAGAGGGCTCTCCCGTGGAGGGTGGCTGGGGCCACCATGCAGCCCAGGCGGGCAGTCTTCGCCCTGCTTCCTTCCTCCTCGGCTCCTCTGTGGCCAGAGCTGGATCTGGATCAGCCCCGGCACTCCAGAGCTTCCCAGCATCCGCCTGTCTGAACAGCGGGCAGGATGGCGGCCTCCTTCCAAGGAATGACCCTTCTGCTGTCACGTGGAGCTGTGATGGTCAGTCACTTCCTGGTGGCTCTCCCACCCCTCTTTAAAGTCACAGCGCCTCAGCCTGCCACCCACAGGTTCTGTGTGGCCAAGGGGCTGAGCTGGGCAATTGCCCTCCCAGGTTCTTGCTGTCTAGCGCTGCCGGGTAGGGAGGGAACAGGGGTGGAGTGTGGTGATGCTGTGGCGATGCTGGCTGCCCTGCCCCAGGCCCTTGCTGTGGCCATGGTCCTGTCCTCACCCCGTGCACCTGCCTTGCTCGTTCTGAAGCCTCTCCTCTGTCCCTAGCACCCCTGTGACTAGCTGCTCCTCATGCCCCCTGAGGGTCACCTTAGCCAGATCTGACTTCTGCTGCCTGGCAACCACAGTCAGATTGCCACATCGGTTTGGCCACTGCCCTGCGCCTCCTGGGCCTCAGTCTCCCCTTCCGTAAGGGCAGGGTATGAAAAGTGACCAAGGGATCTCAGCGCTTGGCTTTGTCACCGACAACAGAGGTGTTTACCTCACACCTGACGCCAACTCGGGGGAGCCAGAGTGGGGACAGCAGGCTCCAGGAGAAGTTCCCGCACACTCGGGCCCTAGAAACTCCATCAGACTCACTCATCTCTAAACGGTTCCCTGTGTTCCGACAACGAACAGCTTGGCTTCAAAGGCGGCAGATGTCATGAACAAATGTGTCCTCTGTGAGCTCGCCAGGCGCAGGAAGAGGGTCAGACGGCAGGGGAACGTGGCAGGAGGGAAAATCAATGTGGGGCCAGAAACACTGATCCCCACTCTGTCCTCGGGAAACTGGGTTCTCCCTCAGCCACACTGACCATTCTGACCCACCCAGGATGCTTGCTGACCGGCAGACTGCCCTGCCGGGAGGGGTAGGACCTGCCACCACCAGCCAGGCTCCCCAGAGCTACGGTGATGGAGAGCCGGGGAGCCTTTCAAATCCACAGCACTGAGGCCATGACTACCTCCCTGAGTCCCTCCAAGGGGACCTTCACTTTAGAAAAAGCCATTCTTAGGTGACTTGGAAACAGCCGAGATGGAGTGTAAAGATGTCGAAAATGAACCGCATCCTTTGAGAAATCAGTTTCGAGGCCGCAATTTCATTTTTGAGTAAACTCCGTTTAGGGGGACTCCCCGGACCCAGGGCGGCGGGGAATTGAATAACACTGTGTTCACTCTGGAAATGGAAAACATCATCCTGTTGACAAATGGCTTCAATCCCAGAGCCCTCCTCGCACTCAAGTGTGACAAAGCAGCTGCGACAACTGTTCCTCCCTTCCCTGTCTCTATTCCCAGCCTCGCTCGGGAGGGACAGCGTCGCTGGGCCCTCTGGGCACGGTCTGGGAGGTTTGCAGCTACCTTCATTTGCAGCACGTGACAGTATTCTTGCAAGAAATGTGCAGGTTTTCGGGAGCTGGGGACACGGCAGCAGCAGAAGAGATGCCTTATGTCATGGAGTTTGGTGTCTGTGTGGGGGCTGGGAAGGGGGCAGGAAGACGCAGAGCTAGCAGACAGGAAGTGCCGCAGGTGGGTGGGAGGCACCTCACAATGGGATCCCACAGGCACCATCCTGCCTTCCACCGGCCTCCCCCGTCCAGTGTGCACGACTGTGCTGACCCGGGCAGAGGCCGATTCTCAGACCCATGGAGGCATCAGCCTTGAGTGGTGCTTTGCTGCTCACTTGGCCTGATCGGTCCTTTCTTGTATCTCTAGCTGGGACTCAGAAAAAGCCCACCTAGCTCAGAGCAAGGGAGGTGAGCTCCCAAGGCACCACCAGTGCTCTCCACGATTCTGCAGGTGAGCCCAGGAGACAAATCCAGGTGCCCTGGAAGAGCACGAGGAGGAAGGGCTTTTCCATAACCCTCGTCACACAGCTCCATCTTCAGGACTGCTCAGTGCGTGGAGCTGGTGGGTCGAGACAGAAAGCAATCTGGACCAGTGCTCACGGTGCCGGGCACTTGTGTGGCGTCCAGTGTGCCCCAGCTCCTGGCCCACCTCGGAAGAAGTGTCTATCTCAGGGACCAGAGCTATGACGGCGGAACCTGAACCCAGATCCTGTGCAGATGTCAGACATGTCCAGGGAAATCCTCCCACTCTGTTATCAGCTGTGTGATTGATGATGGGCAAGTGTCTCTGGGCTGAGAGGGGCAGCATGGCAGTGAGGCAAGGCCCTCGGAGGTTTGAGGCCCCCAGAACCAAGAGAACCAGGTTCTAGTGCAGTTGAGAGCAGAGGTCTGTGTTAGAGAGGGAGAGGGAGAGTGAGAGGGAGGGAGAGGGAGAGGGAGAGGGAGAGGGAGAGGGAGGAGGAGAGGGAGAGGGAGAGGGAGGGAGGGAGAGAGGGAGGGAGAGAGGAGACAGGGGACATGGAGAGGGACAGAGCGAGGGAGAAGAGAGAGAGGAAAGAGAAAGACAAGAGAGGAGAGGCAATGAAGAGGGAGAGATGAAGAGGTAGGAGCAGAGCACAGGCCATGGAAGGGAATCAGCACTGACACCCTGGTGGAGCTTCACCCCCAATGCCAAGTGAGAAGATCAGTCCTGACAGCCACAGGTGGTGTGTCCAGGATCAGGCTGCATCTGGGGCCTGGTGGGGCTGGCCTCCTTGTCCCGATGGCCCTTCTCACTGAGTCCACACAGGCCCCCTCCAGTCTCTTTCCCAAGAGCCCTACTGACACTCAAAAGCACCCCTTCCTGACTCAAGCACCTTCCAAGTCCCTCCTCTGAACCCCAGCAAGCGCCTGCTGGTGGGATCCAGCCTAGGGACGTGGGGAACACATTCGGCCACAGCACCGGGTCCAGGCTGGGTTCTCACAGCCACGACAATCCACCACTCGTTAGTGAGGCAAATGAACCAATGCACACACACAGGCCTGTCTTTTCTGTGGGGAGGGGCCCTTGAAGCCATCCACTGTTCTTCACCTGAGCTTGACCTGAGTCTAGACACAGGGATCATTTCTTCATCCTTAAGACGCCATGTATGGAAGTGTCTACCTCCCGGCTGTGAGTCACAAGGAGGTGAGTTGGCACACTGCACAATCCTACAGAGCCTGACCCGAGAGAGCTCTTGGGACTGAGGTCCTGCTGTGGATGGTCCTTGGGTTCAGGACTCCGAACTTCACATGTGGAATGCACACCATGCATACGACGCTTGGCCACGTCTCAGGGCCGCTGGTTCTACTACTTACTTTGCATTTCCTCTGAATGGTCTTGCGTTTTTCTTGGGCTTACGCACACTCTGAGCAGAGCATTTTCTATCACTGCATTGAGCTGACAATGAGACACACAGCCAGAACAGGAGCGGCCAGAGGCACGCCCACTGGGCCTCCCTGCTGGAGAAAGCCCCAGTCCATGGTTCCCCCGTGACCCATCAGCCGCATTAGAGGGGTACAATGGAGATGAGGTCACTTTCCCACCTTGCAACTTGATTGATGGAGTAACATGGGGCACGTGACCCCGATAAAGTCATCTGCTGCGGTCTGAATGCTTGTGTCCCCGGATTCACAGAATCCTCAGTTCCCAAGGTGATGAGTTTGGAGGTGGGGTCTTAGGGTGTAATTAGGTCATGAGGGTGGGGTCCTTGAGAAAGGGATTAGTGCCTTGTAAGAGAGACTGTTGGCTCCTCCTGCCATGAGAGGTCAGGGTGGGAAGACACTGGGAAGAACGAGCCCTCACATGGCACCACGTGGGCTGGTGCCTTGACCTTGGACCTCCAGCCTCCAGACTGTGCCCTCTACATTTCTGCAGTCTGTGGTCTCCCGATTGAGCGTATTTTGTTATAGCAGCTGGAATGGACGAGGGCATCCTCTTCCACAATACCTCGGGAAACGAGCTCCTTGGCTTATTTGGCCTCTGCTATCCACCATCACCAACACCCACTGCAAGCATGATCACTACCAGGACACAGACTCTGAAGGTCACCTGCCCTGACTCTGAGTAATCCTCCCTCAAGCATGTGTGCACATGGCCCAAGGGGAGGAACCAGGAGCTGGGCCTGAAACTCTGAGCCTCGCAGCCCTTGGCTCCACTCTGTCCCCTTCCTATGGCCTCTGTGTCCCCAGGTGAGACCTCGGGGCCCAGGAGGGACACTCAGGGGCGTCAGTAGGCCAGGGTCCCCTTAACACTCTGAGTCTGAGCTAGGACATGCACCAGGTGTGTCTACAGGATGATTCCTGGAGGGACATGGGGATAGCATTGGAGCGAGGACATAGGCGAGGCCAGCAGGGGGCTCCTTACAGAATCGGCCACGCCTCCGGATTTTACCTGAACTCCCTCCCACTTCCTCTGCGCTATCACTTGCCAGAACTGCTTTTCACAAAAGGCGAGATTGTTCTCCTTAAGAGAAGAAAGGGGGAAGCATGGCCTGGGCAGAGGACAAGTCCTACGTCTTTAAGGAATATTTTAAAAAAGGCAGCAGTTTGGTGGTTTTATTTGCTTATGTAATAGTGGAAAAATACAAGCTGCAATCCCATTTCACCCTGTAGCTAATAATCTTTTTAACTGTAACAGAGCAAAGTAGGTCACAGGTTGCTAAATATACGCCACTGAATTTATCTTTATAACACATATTACACATTTATAAAGGCACAACATATTAATATAAATACATTCTATAAATTACTTGTAAGCCTATGTATTTATTATGTGTATCGCTAAAGTAAGCATATTTGACTATTGCAATTATTTAGTATTTTTTTTAACATTTAAAAATAATTTTAAAATGCAACACATGTTCCCAGTAACAAAAGATTTAAACAGTACACAAAATACAGGGCGCAGGGAAAGCAAGTTTTCCTCCATCCCCAGCATTCCATTTCTCAAATCCCCTCCCACTGTGCAGCCTTCCAGAATCGTCCATGCATTCATGAAAGGACTCCAAAGTTTTCAATGGTGGCAACCGTGGTGTCACGCAGGCGGCACGCTGTCATCCCCAGAGCGCTTTCCCTCTTGCAAACTTGGTGCTCCGTGCTCCGAGCTCCCACACTGGCCCCATCCCCCACCGCCACTGTCCAATGTCACTGAGCTTGGCTGCTGCGGGTCCTCCTCTGAGAGGGAGCTGGCACGTGCCTCCTGTGACCAGCGACGTCCCGGATTCGAGGTCCAACTTCATGCCTCCCCTCGGGCAGCAGCCACACGTGCGGCCACGTGCTTCGCTTTTCTCACCTTGCAAGGTTTTTTAGAGAAGCTCCAGATCCGCGGGCACAGGCACAACTCATTCCCAATGGCCGTAGGACATTCCACCCCATGCAAAGGGCAGAATTCAGGGGCAGTGGTTTCCGGTCTCCCAGGGACCATGTTGGGGTAACGATGCGCGTGCGCGCTGGTGAAGGCACCGCAGGGCGTGCCTGGAACCCACGGGGACCCCGCGGGAGGAATGGGATCTGGGGCTTGGCGCCAGTCTCCTGTCTCCTTCCCCGTGAGCTGAGTTGCCTGTTCATCCTTCCCTGACTCTCGAGGCTCCTCCCTCCTGTTCTATGGGGCCAAATACCTCCCTTCGCCTCGTGTGTGTTCGCCTCCCCAGCAAGGCGGCGCTGGGCTGGGTCACATCGCTCTGCTTCCTGTTCCTCTAATACCTCGACGCTGGGGTGCACTGTTGGCGGAGAAAACTTGAGGGCATGGGGGTGGTCTTCCTGCCGCACCCCTGCAGCCTCTGCACCCCCGTGTGCGGCTCCACTTTCCTCCACCTTCTCTCCATGGTGTGGAACGTCAGCTCTCCATCACCCCATGCTCCCCTCCAGGGACTGTGAATAAAACATCTGCTTTCTCCATTACCCCACCATTTGGATGGCCTTGAACCGGCCCTGGCGAGCTAATTCAGTAGAAAGAGAAGAGAGGAGAGGAGAGAGGTCGGGAGGGCCGCTGCCTGGCTGGGAAATGCGATCCAGCTGGGCCCAAATGAGGCTAATATTCTGGCTGGTCATTAAATTGGCAAACTTTGCATTTTACAGACTGGGAAAGAGATTCAGATCTCAGGAGCCTGGGATTTTGTAACCGCTGTGATGAGAAGCCATCAAAGGAAAGTCAAAGTGAGCTATGAAAAGCTGCCAAGCCCACTGAAGCCACCTGCCCCTTGCAGGGGGAGGAGGGGCGCTCTCTTCCCGCCCTGACTGAGCAGAGGCGGAAGACTGCTCGGGTCTCATGCCCGCCTCAACGCCTCTACGCCTCCCTGTTCAAGGACCGCTGTGTTCGGGAGCTCACTGCGATTTGCAAATTAAACATTTATTTTGTTAGTTTGTATTTTCAAAAGTAAGAAAAATTTAAAAATATAAAAAAGATTCCCAGAGTGGGAGGCCAGAAGAACCGCACCCGAGTCTGAGCTTCGGGGAACGGGCGGGTCGCAGGAACCAGGGGCAGCTGCCTTCCTCTCACTCCACAGTCCCTGGGTGTGTGGAGGGCAGGAACCTGCTTGGTGCTACATGTGGTTCTTGGGCAGGAGCAGGTTTGCCCCCTGCGACATGGTGTCCCCACACTGGGGCAGGGGAGGGCGGGCCCTGGGCATCTGTGGCTAGAGGCCATGGTGCTGCTGAAAGTCCTGCTGTCACAAGGAATCGCTGTCCAGAGGAAGCAGAGAGGAAGACAGAAGTCTGATGAAAGGCGAAAGCCACCCGGTGGGGGACAGGGTCTCCTAACTAGAGGCAGCAAGCTGGGGGTGGGGACCACTGGTGGGAATCTGCTGATCAGGAGTGGTGGGGACCTCCGCTGTCAGGAAAATCACGCCCAGCTGCTCCTCAAGGCTGGCCGATCAGCATCACAGACAGATGCTCCTCTGTGTTTTGCAGAAGAATCTGGAAATTCAGTGTGTCCACTTTAAACCCTGCGTGGAGTAAATCGTGCGTGGTTGGGTGGCCGACTTCCCTGCTGGGACTGAGAGCCTGCACCGCCCCAGCCAGGCAGCAGTCATGCAGATTCGCATCTGCCAGGCTCTCTCCATGGGCTACTCTTGTTGGCTCATTTCCCACCCCGTGACGACACTTCTCAGTGCTGTTCCCATTTCACAGAGGGGAACTGGGGCTTGAGGAGATCAACCTTCTCCTTCTTCTTTGCTTTTGCTTCCTGTCCAGATCCAGAGCAGTTCCCATCCCTCTGAGGAGGCCTCTTGACCACGCTGGGGTGGCCCTTGCTGCTCCGGATTCCACAGCCCAGTGGGTCAAGACAGGTGTTCTGGCTCATTCTGTATCACTTGTCTGCACCCTGATGGCCGTGCCTGCTTGTCATTCTCCTTCAGCCCCTCTCACTGCCCAGCGTGCAGATGCATATGAGCAGACGGCAAGTGCCTTTGAGAGGACGCTGTGGTTGGCTCACAGAGGGGCCCTGGGGACAGAGCTTCTGCCATCCATTTCTTCTTGCAGGACTTACCAGCACCTTTTCTATGCAATGTGTACAGCATGATGCAAGGCAGGTCAGGGAAGTTGCACTGTCTTCCAAACCTATTCAACTAGAGAACCAGAGGCAAGATGGGATTTGGGAGGATGACATGGTTCAGATCTCACCTATCCTCCAAGGGCTCGGGTATCGAAGGTCTGATCCCTAGTGGACAGCACTATCCGGAGGAGGTGAGACCTTTAGGAGCTGGAGTCGAGTGGAAAGAAGTGAGTCAGGATGGTGTGCCCTTGAAGGGACGTGGAGACTCTGGCCCTTCCTCTCTGTCTCTGTTTTCCTGGCTGCTGTGAGGTAGCAGTGCTGCTCCACCCCACACTCTGCCATGATGTTCTGCCTCGCCACGGGCCCAAGGCAGCGGGGCCAGAAGACCGTGGATAGAAACTTCTGAAGCCCTGAGCCAAAATAACCTTTTATCCTTTTAAGTTTGTTTATCTCGGGCATTTTTTCATAGCAATGGAAAGCTGACTAAGTAGGGTGGGGAATGCTAGAGGGGTGTTCATGCCCTCCTAGATCCAGCACGTGGCCACCAAGTGGCAGATTTCAGCAATTTCCAAGCACTGTGTTGACAGGACGATTGAGATGCCCTTGGTGGACGACCTTAGAATGAAGACGATTCCCAGTAAGGGCCATGTGTGATCAAACTAGGCTTCGGGGCAGTGAGATAGGGAGGGGAAGCAGAGAAAGGGGCCCCACCTTCCACACAGCTGCAGTGCAGGGGCCATGGCCATGGCTGGGGGCTCCTGGTGCTCCCCACAGATGCTGCAAGATGGCGCTCCCACCACTTCCAGGAGTGGAGCTTCCTTTCTCGAACAGCACAGGTTTGAGGCGGCAGCCTTCCACCAGGGGAATCGGCGTTGGTGTGGCTGGGCAGGTGTGATGTGGATAATCCTGCAAGTCCCCCAGCCACTTCTACGCGGAGTCATGTTTTCATGATTTTTCCTGTAATTATAACTGGGCTTATCTGTTACTTTTTTTAAAAAAAAAGTTAAAATCCCCATCCGCAGGTGAACTTAGTGGGGAGATCATTTGCATCTGGTAATTCGTGTTGAAGCGAGAAGCAGGCCTGGGAGGCACAAGTGAGTTTGGGTAGATAAGCAAGTTGAAGGGCGGAACTGGTGGGGGCGGGAGGAGCCAACCAGGGTGGGGACCCGAGGAGCTCAGACCTGGGAGAGGAGGTCTGGCAGCAGGGGACGATGCAGAGAGCTGGCTGTGCCCTTGGATGCAGCCCTCAAATGCCAGGGCAAGAGCTGCCATCTAGCTGTGAATTTCACTTACCCGGAGTGCATACAGCAGGCGCTCTCACGCGATTTTAAGTGGATGGGGTTGGGAGGCATGGGGCAGACAGCTGCCTGGCTTGGAGGCATGACCTACATTCTAATTTAAATGCATCCTCTGCTCATGCAAGAGATAAGATGGAGGTTCTCCTGGGGCGTCAGGAGACAGGAGGGGAGCCTTTTAGGGCCACTCAGCTCCATGGGCACAGAGAGGCGCGGCCCCAGGCCAGGAGTTTAATTGCATTTCTTTTATGGCACAGCCTTCTATTTATGGCCAAGGATGCTGGTTTCATGTTCGGGCATGACGTGGAGTTCCCTCCTGGAACGTATTTATGGGAGGGAGGGAGAGGAGGCCAGTTGACTCCACTTGCAGGAGTGAGTCAGAGTGGCGCTGATGACCTGCGGCTGTTTGTTTGGAAACTGCAGGGGCTTGGGCTTCCTGGAACACTGCAGCGTCTTCTGTGAGGCAGCTGGAGGAGGCTGGGTGGCGGGCTTCTCATTGCCTGGGCAGGGAGGCCGGCCTCAAGGCAGAGGCCCTTGAGAAGTGAGGGCAGAGTCTGGCCCTGTGGGGGTTAATGGCCTCTGCCCACCTTCTGATCTCGAGATGGGACAGAAAATTTTAAAAAGATCAATAGGTGCTTCAGCAGGGTGAGGCTGGAGCTGAGAGCTGGCTCAACCCCGCAGAAGGAACTGGGGGGAGGTCAGTACAGCCCTCTAGGGGCCAGAGGGTCTCCCAGAGGCGGGTTCCAAGGCTTGGGACAAAAAGTTCACCCGTGGTCTCAGAGAAGTCACAGCAGCATGGCTTTGGCTCCAAGGAAGCCTGACAGGAGACACACAGGCCTGGCAAGTGTCCCAGGGAGAAGGTGGGGTGACCCATGGGCTTCCTTCTGGGTGAGGAGAACATTCTAGAGTTCACGGTGGGGACTGTGGCATGAGTCAGCAGGTGTGCGGACACCCCCGGTCCGATGGAGCGTTTTAAGGGTGGGCTGAAGATCCAGGAACACCTGCTCAGCAAGGAAAGGCCATGGACACCGAGCCGGGCCCAGCGCTTTTGTGCAGCCAGGCCACCATCCAGAGCAGCTCTCTCCAGCCAGGATGAAGGTGGGCTGCAGCACCAGCGTCGAGATGGGTACCACCCAGGGGACTCAGGCTTGGGCTTGGGGGTCAGACCCTTGCCTTCCAATCTCGGCCTGCCACTGAGGGCAAGAGTCCTCCTGGGACCCAGGAGTAACCGTGGAGGACCATGGTGCTGATGAAGACACACAAAACCCAGGCAGACGGCACAAGCAAGAGGACACTGTCACTCACGCCAACCCACCTAGCCAAGGGGAGTCTCAGGTCAGGGGAGGCGGGCTGTGAACAGGAGGGTGTTGGACAGAGAGTGCACCAACTCCATGGGGTGGGTTCTGACCATGGAGGGGCCCAGGGACATTGGTGATGGGCAGGACAGCTGGCCCATCTTTAGGCATAGGAAGTGTCCCTGCCGCCTCCGAGCTGGACCAAAGACGCCGCGTTCTGCAGGAAAAGATGCTGTGTTCGGATCCCACCCCTCCGTCCTTGCACTCCACGGCATTGTCGCCTTTCACCAGCTTGACCTATTTTGCAGTTCTGTAAGCTGTAGATAAGTGACAGCCACACAGACACTTCCCGTCAGTAGCCACGCTGTCACGTTGTGCCCAGAGGAGGGGCGGCAGAGTTCCTCTCCCGCCCGTGTGGAAAAGCCAGTTCTCACCTACTTACAAGCTCATTCGTGGCCCGTGCATGTCCCTGCCTTTTAAATTCCCTGTGAACAGTTATATTCTATAGGCTTCTCCATCAATCATTATTAAAATTTTTGACACGTGTTCATTTTTTATTTGTAAGAGACTCGGGATTTTACTGCGATTCGGAGAATCATCCTGTAGGAATGTGAGTGGCTCGCTGGAGGGGCACAGGGCTGTCCCTGTTCAAGAAAGACACGTGAGGGGTCACAAGGACTAGGTGACAGGATGAGGCAGGGCACTGTGCTGGCATTGGTGGCTTTACAAGAAAAGGAAAGGGACTGAGCTTGGACACCTGCTGTCTCGCCAGGCGACATGCTCCGCCATGCTGTGCTGTGCCTGGAGTCCTCACCAGAAGCAGATGCAGGCACTGCGCTCCTGGGCCCCCGGACTCCAGCACGGTGAGCTCACAGTCTCCACTCTGTCAATCACCCAGGCTGTGACATTCCATTAGAGCCACAGGATATGGATGAAGATGTGTGTGGGGGGGTGTCGTACAGATGGAAGGAGGAGGCAAGGTGCTCCACCCAGTGCCCAACACATGGAGGGGGCTCCAGAGACACCCCTGCTCTAAACAGCAGTGCTCCGAATGTCAGAATCAGAGTCACAACTGGTGAGCATCATTTTTGCACAAGGTGCTCTAATCCTGCAGGGCGGAGGGGAAGGAATGAACATAGGAGCCAGGAGAGCTCAGGTGCACAGGTCAGGCCCAGGGGGAGCAAGGACATGGAGGTCTGGGTAATAAGAGCCAGGAGTGGGGGTCCATGGGTCCCAGAGGGCACAGGCCCTGCCCCTCTCTGAAATGCACATCTGGTCCATCTACTAACTGTACAGAGTCTCTCTTCTTCCAGAAAGATCTCCACTCCTTCTTGGTGCCCAAAGACTTCATCAGGGCCAAATCACCTGAGCAGGACCAGGTCGACACCCAGTACAAGAAGTGGATGTGTGACTCAGGCCTGGCCAATCAGAGGCCAGAAGAAGCTACAAGTGGGCATGTGACCATCCTGGCCAATCAGAAGCCAGGAGAGGAAGAAGACGCATGATTGGCTCAGGGATAAGCACATGATCAGTTGAAGCCAATGAGCCTTTACTCTGGGATGTTTGTGGGAACTCCTGAGAAGAGGAAGTGGCTTTTGCCTTTTTGAAGTGATTTATTCCTAAAAGGATGAAGGCTTGGCACTCAGACAGGCCAATCTGCCTCCAAATAGAGAAGAAAATCCAGCCCTTCTCCATAGAATAGCTCTGAGGCCCTGCATCCAGCCATACCTAAAACCAGCTCTAATTTCTTAAACAGATTTCAGTTAGGCTTTTCTGTCTTCATAACCACACAAGTCTTCATCAACACACTGTTTTAAAAGACAAACTTCTGTGATCCCACTTACAGAAGATCCCTAGAGAAGTCACACCCAGAGACAAAAGTAGGATAGTGGGGTGAGGGTCCAGCAGGGGCTGGGGCGCTAGTATTTAATGGGGACAGAGATTCAGTCTGGGATGATAGAAGCATTCTGGAAATGGATGGAGGTGATTTTACAATACACTAGTGCTCCATGCAGCTGAAATACACACTTAAGTGTGGCTAAAATGGTCAATTTCATATATATTTTACCACAATCAAAATTTCATTTAAAAAAACACTTCCTTGGATATAGGCTTGAGAGAGAGACATGGACGACTGTGTTGGTTACAATATCTTTACTGAACATTCCAGAGCCCAACCTCAGCCTGGATTGACAGAGAAATACGCATTTATTTTCTTTTTCTTTTTCTTTTTTTTAGGTTGGAAAAAAAAGGGTATATTTAGAATTAGACAGCTGGACTCTGTTGAGATGATCCCAATTTTGTTGGCAACATCCAAAGCATCGTAATCAGGAGCCAGTCGAACGTATGCCTTTTTTCCTCCATCAGGTCTGATCAGGGTGTTAACCTTGGCCACATCAATGTCACAGAGCTATTCTACAGCCTGTTTGATCTGGTGTGTGTTGGCTGTGACATCCACAATGAACACAAGTGTGGTGTTGTCTTCAGTCTTCTTCATGGCTGACTCAGCGGTCAGGGGCATGGATGATGGCATCGTGGTCAAGCTTGTTTCTCCTGGGGAGCTCTTCCCAGGATATCTGGGCTGCCTCCAGAGCCACAACGTCTTGGGTCGCCAGAAGGTAGGTGATGTGCGCATCTTCTTCTTGTTATGGCTGAGGACACCCTTCAACACTGCCTTCTTGGCCTTTAGCTTTGGCTTCAGCTGTGGGAGGGGCAGGAGCTTCCTTCTTAGCTTCCGACGCCATCTTGGTGAAAAGGCACATGTGTTTTCTTAACCAAATAAGAAGACCAGAATACAGGCGAGCCCAGCGTGGTCAATTCAGGGACTCGGCAATGCCATCCGATAGCCCGAGTTTCTGGTCTGCCCTGCAGGGCGCTGGCCTTGGTCCTCAGGTGTGTCTGGTCTCATCTCCAAGCTGCACAATGGCGGCAGCCCTCCCACCCCACACAGCTGAATCCAAAGCCTGAGGAAGGGCCCTCCCGAGTTCTGGGCCAGCTGGGCTGCTTATCCAACACCCCTCCTACTATCTTGCTCACAGAGCCCTGAATTGTTCAGAGCAGTGCTGGGCCCAGGTGACAATGTCCACCTCCTCAGGTCTCCTTGCTGGCTGGAGTGACAATGCAGGTCTCATCCAGCCTTGAGGTATCAGCAAACGTCCACTGGCTGTGCTTCCGGGAAAGCTGTTGTTTTTCTGTCCCAAGGAGACAGATGGACCCAGCCTCTCCAAAATGCGATAAGCCACGCTCCTCCCACAAACACGGTGACTGCAAGTTCACACCACCATCCCATGAGCCTGAGAGAGGCCACCACACAACGAAGATGGTGCAGCAAGAAGAGAAAAGGAGCCTGGGTTCCCAGTGGCTTTGTGGAACCACCAAACCCACTCCAGCCCTAACTCTGGTCTCTGAAACTTTATGTTGTGGTCAAGGAAAAGAGAGCCTGTTCATGGTATCAGCGAGAGCATCCAGGAGGGGAGCGAACCCATACAAAAAGAAGATAAAACCAGGTTCTGCGTTAAGTCTACCCAAGCACCATTCATCAGGGCGGTCTTAACTGACAAGCGCATCAAGGCGAGATTTGCGAAAGCCGTGAATGCGCCCGAGTGTGGTTAATTATTTGGGAAGGAAATTGACAGCTGGAAGCTCAGCCCGCACGGCTGTGTGCCGGGACCCAGCAGAAGGCGCCCTGTGTCTTTTCTTAGTGTGGCCACGGTGCCTGGGGTGGGCTCCCTCAGCCTCTCCTGCTCTTTCTGTTACCTTTCCACCCCTTTGTGGTGCCATGACGCTTTAGGATGAGAAATAACCCCAGCTGTCCCCACTCAGGGTATTATGTGCTTCTTCCCATTTTTTCCCAGCACGGTCTGAGTTTATTCTTCATCTCTCCCTTCGCGTCTCATGTTAACAGCGCCGTACTAAAAGGACCTTGAAATTGATCAAAGAGAACGCAGGGCAGAAAGCAGGCATCCCAGGGCTCGGGGGGCACCGGGGCTCCAGTGCAGCTGAAGTTGGTTTTGATTTTATTTAACTTCTCTTTTTTCCCCCTGTCTTTTATGATTTGGGCAAAAGACGGAATGCAATCAAGGTTCTATTTGCGGCAGCTGTGTAAGCAATCCGCGTTCAACTGGAGACAATGAAAAATTAATCTGAGCCCAGTGTAACTAAGTTTTCACAGAAACAATGAAGCCCCTTGAACATTATCGTCCTCTGCAGATGTTTGCTGACTGTCTTGATTTACCAAATTGCCTGTCGGCTTTACTGCTCCCTCTTCAAGCAGCACCTAGCCCAGCTCTGTCTTCATGTCACCTGCTTAATAAAAAGCTGATGGCATAAATGGAGAATGTAAATTGTGCTTTCTTTTTATTCCCCCTCCGGCCTCCCGCCCTCTGCTCTTCACTCCTTGGTTAGAAAACCTCCATCCCGCACTTTTTCATATGTATTATATATACACTCTTTTGGAGCCGTAGGAAATACTCTATTTATGAGCTCATTGGTGGCCCAGCTACATCTGTGATCTCAGTGACCCAGGAGGCTGAGGCAGGAGGATTGCAAGTTCAAGGCCAGCCTCAGCAACTTAGCGAGGCCCTGTCTCAAAATGAAAACATTCTTAAAAAGGGGCAGTCAAGTGGTTGAGCACCTCTGGGTTCAATCTCCAGTGTCCCAAATAAAACAAACAAAAAGAGCTCATCGGTGTGTTTCTTATCTTTTTATTTATTATTTATTTGGTGCTGGGGATTGAACCCAGGGGTGCTTATCAGTGAGTCACGTCCCCAATTCTTTCTTTATTTATTTTTTGTTTTGAGACAGGGTCTTGCTAAGTTGCTTATGACCTAAGTTGCTGAGGCTAGCCTTAAATTTGTGATTCTTCCTTCTCAGCCTCCTGAGCCTCTGGATTACAGATGTGTGCCATCACACCCAGCCCTCTTATTTTTTTTTTTTTAATAATTTTTAGTTGTCAATGCATCTTTTATTTTATTTGTTTTTCTGTGGTGCTGAGGATGGAACCCAGAGCCTCACACCTGCCAGACAAGCGCTCTACCACTCGGCCACAACCCCAGCCCTCATCTGTCTTTTTAAGAGACAGAGTAAAGCAGTCTTGGACCTGGTTTTTGCTGCACAAAAGAAATTGAGGAATCAAGTCTCTAACCCTGGAGATGTTCGTCCTCTGATATAATCATTGATGGCCCTCGCTGTCCTCTCTGACTGGACTCTACCATTGTCCCCAGCTTACCACTAAGATCCGAATGGGGGGTGGGCCCCCTGTGCTGCGTCTGGACCACTGAACCCCCAGGGTGGAGGGGCTCTCCCCACACTCTAGTCCTGTGGTGTCCCCTTGGTCCATCCTGGGGGCTCTTTATCCTGCACTGAATACACCTTTTGGGATGAAGACAAGTCTATACAGGGCACTCCTGGAGGAGGCATGGGAATGTTCTGGTGTGTGGACGTGACTAGCCGACAGAGGGGCCCTGGAGGATGTGGGATTGGATGTGTGTGGACGTAATTGCTCTTGCGAAGTTGGTGTCCAGCTGGTGTTTTGTCCCCAGTCCCCAGAAGGACCAGTGCTCAATGCACCCTGTAGCCGGCTCTACTCAGCACTCAGTGCTCACTGATAGAAACTCACCAAAGGTCAGTTAGAAGCTCTCCATGCTGGACTCTGAAGCCTGTCAGGCTGCTTCCCAGGTAGGGGTTCTGAAGCCCACACGGTACTAACTGCAGTGTGCACAGCGGGCTGGGATCAGGGCTGTGGATCCCCCCTTGGTCTGTATTAGGGCTCTCTACAGGAACAGAATCCACAGGAAGTATGATTATAAAAGGGATTTATTAGATTAGCTTACAGGACCAGAACCTGGAGGGTCCACATGGCTGTTTGCAGCTGGAGAGCTGGAAGAAACAGCAGCTAAGCAGTCCAAGATGCAGAAACCCCAGAACATGAAGGATCAACAGTGCTACTCTAGTTCAAGACCAAGGCTTCTGGAAACTCCCTGGAGAAACACCAGCAGAGTCCACTTTGGAAGAGTGAAGGAGCGAGAGTCTGATATCCTCAGATGATCCAAGCAGTGATCAAGAACCTGATTAAGAAGAGCCGAGCTTGCCTCTGCATCTGCTTCCTTGTTCTTCCAATTTTTATTCCATTTTTATCCTATTGGGCAGTGCCGCCCACACTTAGGGAGGGTCTTCACTTGAGTTTGCTGTCTCACATGCCAATCATTCCTAGACATGCCCTCATGGACACACCCAGAGGCCTCCTAATCATCTGCATCTCTTAATGCAATCAAGCTGATGATTCAGATTCACCATAATAGTCACTGTAACAGGAGATGTGATAGCCTCACCTGAAATGATTTCAGAGGCTTTTATGTCAGTTTGGCACATTCCAGACCAGGAAAAGCAAATCAGCCATAAAAGCCCAGCCCTTCCCCTGGAGGTGTGGGAAGGTGACTTCAATCCACACAGGGCTAAAAACAGCATGTCATGTTCCTAGACAATGGTGGAACCAGTCCAATATACTTAAATAAAGTGGGTAAAGAAATAATGCTTCAGGATTAAAAAGTCAATCAGTCCTTAGGAAAACATCCCCCAAATAATACAGATTGTCAGAAATGTGTGCGCAAAATATCAATTATTTTTTTCTATACTAGATGCAAGTTCATACCCATGTGATCTTCTCCAGCAGCCTTCTTTAATCTGATGTGCTAGAATGTTAGGGACCCTGAAAAATCAGGGGTAGGCATTGACTTTGTAAAAGGAGTTTACCTCTTGAACATACGATGCCACCTCACTGATCTTCATATGGATCTTGGATTCAAATTATAGCAGAAGATACACAGTCTGGGTTTTACAAAGAGGAATGGGTGGGTCTCTTGGAGGGAGCATTGGATGTGGAGGGCAATACCACTGTAGCCTCTGACCTGCTAGGTGGCTTTGGATGAGTCCCTTCTAATTCCCTCCAGTCTCAGTTTCTCCACCCATAATGGAGCCCCTATTGTTCCACCAGGACCTCTGAGGTCCGATGAGCAGATGAAGTGACAGTCACAGAAGTCCTTTTGAAAACTGTGAGATTCCAAAAAGATAAGAAGAGCTTTTATGTCTTAGATTTACCTGCTCCTTTTTTTAATTTTCCATAACCTTGAGTTCACACAAGCAACCCTAGAGCTTCTAAGAATACCACACGAGGAACTTGCATCTCAGCACCTCCACCATCATCTTGAGGCCCTATGGGTCAGGAGGCCTGGGTGGGGAGGCTGAGCTGTGTCTCGGGCTTCAGGGTCTGTCTCAAGTTGAGACCAAGGTGTCAAGAAAGGTTAAAGTCTTACCCGAAGGCTCAAGAGGGAAGGAGCTTTAGAGGGGACTTCGTGCCTTGTGGGCCGTGAGACTCACAGCTTGGGCTTCTCACTGCTGTTGGCTGCAGAGACTCCCCCATTGCCAGGTGGGCTCTGGAACATGCAAGCCAGGAAGACCATGGAGAGTCCCCTAGCCACACGTGGACTTGGCCTCCTTGACCTCATCACATAAGCCATACATCATCACTCTCAGAGAGGCAGACCTCCCCCAGGCCCGCTTAAAAGCAAGTCAGCGGTGTAGCCTTGCCAAGGAGGGCAAGGTCATTCACGGGCATGAGGACAGATCAGGGGCAGCTCCAGGCCTGTGAGAAGCTGCCTGCCACCAGCTCGGAAACCTGGCTTTCCTGATGCTCTCAGCTCCCCTCACAGGCTGAGCATCTGAGACCCTCTGCTCTTTAGAGAGCAAACCTATCAGTGGGGACTCCACCACCTTCACAGAGTTGAAGACACCGAGGCCAGAGAAGGCCAGCAGCTTCCTGAGCTACGGGACAAACTATTGACTGAGGATTTCCAGTGCAGATCCCACCTCTCAACCACCATGCTGTTCTTACGAGGTTGTCCAGAGGGTGAGACTCAAAGGACCCGTTTCTCAGGGTGATTGTAAGACCTGGAGCTCATCAGAGGCTGAATCAGTTTCTGCAGAGGAGCAGAATGGGCAGCCATGGGCAGGGGTGGCACAGGGCAACGTTGGGCAGAGGACTGGCTTTGATGCTGCTTTGGCAGCAGTTCTACCTGAATTCTGTGCTGGCCTGAGGGATGGTTGGTGAAGGTGCTGGGAAGCCAGGACCCCCTCCTGACGTCCTGCCCAGCAAGGCTCTGAGACACCACCACTGTTCACAGATATGTTGTAGATGGCGTATCTGTGACCCCCAAATTCATGTGTGGAAACTTGGTCCCCTAAGAGTTGGGGCCTTTGGGAGGTGACCAGGCTTAGATGACGTTCCAAGCATACAGACCCAGAATACAATTCATATCCTTACAAGGAGAGAGAGACCAGAACTCTCTCTGCCCTGGGCAGACCCAAGGAGAAGATGGCCCTCTGCAAACCAAGCAGCAGCCCTCAGCAGACAGGGGTCTGCAGGAGCCTGACCTTGGGTCTCCAGCCTCCAGGACACAGGAAACAAGTGTTTGCAGTTACAACCACTCAGTTTATGGCCTTACTGTTTTAGCAGCCCAAGCAGACTAAGACAGGAAGTGGAACTTGCTGAGCTTCTGCTAAGTGTCCAGTGCAGTTCTGAGCATCGTACGGCGTTAAATTACTTTCTAATCCCACATCATTCCTATAGCATCCATGCTTTGGAGAGGAGAAGCCTGAGGTCACAAGAGTGATTTTTCCAAGAGTAGGTAAATGGACCAGGACTGGGTCACATCAGATGCAGATGGTCCACGACAGCACATGGCACAAGGTGCGGAAAGAGCCACTCTGCAAAAGAGGTCACTGAGGAACAGCGGTGCTCTGGTCATTACGACTGGGTCACACAGAGACTCCTGGTTAGGGCAGAGACTGTCCTAGGCATCTTGACCCTCCCCTGCGGGCCTGGTCTCCTCTGTCCTCTGGTTCTTGCTCATGTGTTTGAAATCTCTTGAGAGCAAAGCCCTCCCTTTCCTGACTGGAGGTCCTCCTGCCAGTCTGGCCTTTGTGGACCACAAGCCTCTGGTCTCATGTGGGATTCTTGGACACCACCTACTTCAGAGGGCTCACCTTCGGAAGGCCGAAGGAATATTTTGAAATGCCTACTTGTGGCAGAGACTCCATGCTGCCTCCTTTGGCTCTGCCTTCTGGCTTGACATGTGACAATCTGGGACAAAATGTGACATGTCTCAGCCTCCTTTGCAGCTAGGCATGGTCCTGTGTGCTCTGCCCATGAGGAGTAACAGGGACAACTTTTGGGCTCTGGCTTCAAAAGGAACAGCAGGCTTCCTGCTCCTGTTGCCCCTCTGCTGACTGGTTTTCGGTGCTGGGGCGCCATCTTGGACTGTGGGTGCATAGCAACTTTGGGTGATGGAGCAGCAAGCTGAACGGAGCTTGAGACCCCTGCCTATGCAGAGGGGAGCTGCCATGTACACATGGACTTTCCAACAAGAGAATGCAAATTCTACTTGCCAATTGAGTGAGGTGGGGCCCCCACCACAGAGCTGGACCCTTCTGCCCTGAATGATCTACATCTGCATGGGGACCAGCTGAGTTTCCAGATGGCAGCCTACCCATGTGAGGACCTGGGACCCTCGGTCAAAGCGGCCAGTGAAGAATTGAGGGTACTTGCTTCTATCCATAACTTCAGCCTCAGTGCTTCCTCCCAAGGTGGAAAGCTAAAACCATGATGGATGAGGTGTCTCCGCCATTTAGCTGGCCTGGTTTACACACGGCTGGTGAGAACCTGCCACACTCCAGCGGGAACCAGTGGGGAACAGTGAGGACCACTCAAGAAGAATTAATGTGAGGTTGAAAACAGAAAGGAAGACGTTATTAAGTTACCCTGGAAAGGCGTGGAGAACAGCTTTGCAGAGCGGCCTGTCATTCTGTCTTTGAGAAGAGACGAGAGTGGGAGGTCTGGAAGAGTGATTTGAAGTTATTAAAATAAGCTCAGCTACGAGACCACCTCTCCCACTGCTCTCCCTGTTGGGAGGAGCTCCAGGGCTCTCTCCTAAGCATAGTCATGGCGTTCTGCTAACTCCAGGAGTCTGACTGTGGCTCTCAGTGTTCATGGCACCAGGCAACATGGCGGTGTGTGGGAAGACCAGAGCTTGGCTGAGGTCCTCGGTGTTGAAGGCCAGAGTTGGAGGAGGACAGTGGTGCCAGGAGGGTGCACACCTGGTCCTTATTTTGGCTGATGACCATTGTCTGCTTGCCTGTGTCTCCTGGGAACCCCTCCCCCAATCTGCTCTTTATACATTGGCCAGTGACATTTTCTATAAAAATGGGACTGTGCCACCAACCCCACCTCGCTTGACATCTTGCAAAGACTTCTTGTCACTCTCTGGATGAAGACAGAAACTTCTCTCCATAGTCTGCCTCCTCTGCCCTCTGGTGCTCCCCAGCTTCCCATCACTGGGCTGTGAGCTGGCGCCACGTTGGGTCAAGTTGGGAGGCAGCCTCCCTCGTGGTTCCTGAGCCCAGGAGAGAAGGAGCCTGGGCTTCTGATGGCACTGCAGCTGGCACCAAACCACCCTGGACTCCTCCACGGCAGAAGACATTCTTTTTAATTACACCCCAGAAGGCTTCTTTCGCCAGCAGCTGACCCACACCCTAGGCCACAGGCTCCTTTATGGTGGGTTTTGAACACCACACTCCTCCTCGTGCACTAGCAGAGTTGCAGCTGAGCATCTCTTGATAGGCTAATCCAATCATCTTCCACCAGGTCAGTGAACTCCAGGAGGTCGGGGTACAAGCCTGCCTTACTAGCTTTGCTATTCCTGGCACGTGGCCGGCACTTGATACTCATTGGATTGATAAATACTCACCCACAGATCCAGGCCTCACCCTGAGGCCTTCCAGCCTGGCTATGTCGTGACAGGCACCTCACCATGAGGGCCCATCAGGTGCTCAGAAGGCAGTGCATGGAGACTAATTCCTGAGCATGTCAGGGAAGAGTCTGCCTGAGTCCTGTGTGGCACCTGGCCAAAAGGTAAAGATGAAGCAACGGTCGATATCCCTGTGGCCAGCAACTCTCAAGCTTGCTGGGGCAGGGAGGCTCTTGCAGAGCCTCGTACGACAGGGAGAAGATGGCTCGGTACTCCCCTCTACAGAGTGGATATCTTCCTGCTTCCTTCGTCACAGCTACTAAGTGGGTGACACTGTGGGAGCTGGTTAGGGAGCACAGGAGTAGAGAGGTTCCTGTCCCCACGCCCCTTCCACAGCCTCCCAGCTCAGCCTCCAGGACGCCTGCGCTTGGACTCTCTGGGCGAGAGGACAGCATGCTCTCCTATTGTGTCATGACAGCACGGTCCTCCTTCTGGCAACATGAGGACCTTCCTGTCCTGCATCTTCCTCTGTAGATGGGAGACGAACCCCCTCCCAAAGATGAGTCCTGTGTTCATTCACCCAGCAAGAGTTTCCAGCCCTTCCCTGAGCCAGAGACTGATCACAGCACCAGAAACCCAGAGGCAGAGAAGAGGGGCACAGCCCACCTGCATGAGGCCCACATTTTTGGGGTGATACAGATGGTAAACAAATAAACAACATCACTTCATCCCTTTGCTGAGTTCTCGAAAGAAAATTAAGCAGGCGACTGTGTGGTGATGTATGACACTGTTCTTTTTGAGATTTTAATAAGTGGGCCAAGACTTACGCTCAGGCAGGGCCCAGTCTGAAGGAGAGTGGACCAGAGGCCCTGGGGCAGGGGCAAGCCTGACTCTGGAGGGACAGGGCCTCCTGAAGGCCAGTGTGCAGAGGAGGGACCAGTGGAGAGGTGAGGGCAGGTCAGGGAAGTGGGCATAGCTGGGTCATGCAGGACTCTGGAGGCCATGGCCAAGAGCTGGTGGGAGGGGAGCCACTCAGGGCCTGAGCCAACAGGAAACTCCATGACCCAATTTGAGGTTGAGAGAGAACACTGGACCATTTTGAGAAGAAACGATGGTGTTGGGAGAAGGAAAGAAGCAGGTGGCGATGCAGGGAGGACTTGGAGAAGAGCTAACTCAGAGCCCGCATGCGGGGGCATGCTCACAGACAGCTCAGAGCCAACACTGTGCTCCAGGAGCACAGCCGTCCGGGCTCACATGCACCCTGCGGTGCTCCCTAGGACGTCACTAAAAATCCTGCAAACCATGGCTGTGGCTCTCAGGGCCAGTTATAATCTCAGGCTACTCGGTAACAGAGCCATTTGTGAGCAAATAAAAATGAGTACCAATGGGTCACGTGGCTTGGGAGTGTGTGAGGGCGGCGTGGAGTGCACAGGCCAGGGCGGACTCTGCAGGCAGCTCACGGGTGCCCATGCCCTTTGCCCCGGCTGGTCCACGTCCAGAATTGGATTCACAGATAAAACTCAACGGTCCAAAGAGGAGGCATTTGGACAACATTAGTGAAAACAGTTCTTCCAGGCAAAAAAGCCCAATGCCAGTCACCAGGGGGCTTGTATGATAGATATATCTATACATCTCATATCTGTATAACCTAAAAATTAGGAAAAGAACCTCATGTACTGATATGCAAAAACTGTGAGGTCCATTATTAGGTAAAGCAGAAAGGAAGCGATGCTATTTGGAGGCAGGGTGGGGAATGTGCGTGTGAGTGTGAGTGTGTGTGCACACGCATGCACTGACACAGCGCATGTTTAGAAAGGGACATGACTAACTGCAAACACTGGTGACCTCTCGGAGGAACAGGGTAGCTGTGGGTCAGGGAGAGACATTTGCACACAGGTGCAGATACATGTTGAATTTGGGAATGTATCATTACCCTGCAAATAAATCAAGATGAAAGAATGATAGAAGTGGAGGACGAAGACCTTCCTTAGTTAAGTGACATATTGCAGCAAGCCTTGGTTGAACCTCTGGGGTGGGCTCATTAATAATCAAAGTGACAGGTATCCAAACCACAGGAGCACTCCAGCTCCTGACTTTCCTCTGGCTGAGTGTGACCCTCCCTTGGACCCTTGGGCTGTCCTGAGGGTGAGCACCAAGGCCAGAGCCACCTAGAGCCTGGAACTGCAGCAGAGGCAGGAGCTCAGACGACATGACTGTCAGGGCAGGAAGGGCTGGTGAGCACAATGGAGCTCCCGTGGGGTGCAGGGACGGGTGGCAGTCAATAGGGCAGTGGATGCCACCAGTGACCAAGGGTGCTGTGGTCACACTAGAATGCAGGGAATTCTGGAACCCTGCAAAAAATGTCAGGAGGGATTTAAGGAGAACTTGCTTCATGGAAAACGGCTGACCCTCTGTGGGCATGTCATATATACTAAATTAGTCATGAAAAGTGTTCCACAGCAAAGATCCTATTATTGTTTAGCATCTCATTTTCTTGTAAGACTCAAAGGGACAGAATAATTTTGGGGTAAAAAAACCCAGATCTCACAGTGCCCAAGTGGCAGAGCTGAGACTTGAACTCAGGTGCTGGCTGGCTCCAGCGGCCACACTGCTATTTGGGGCACCATATTGCTTTATGGAATGCTTGGGAACACAGGTATCATGTGAGCAAAAAAGCTCATTAAGTTTTAAAAGAGGAAGTGGCTTGTTTTTTCTGCTGTTTGCATTTCTCATAAAGATTAGTCGGGTATGGGAGGGACCCACCAGCTCAACCAGTCCCTGGAATTCTTTGAAAGGGTTTAGACAAAGTGAACAAAACCAGTGTCTCATGGAGGTTGAGTGGTGGCCAGGAGGATTCACAACAGGTCCCCTGAAGCTCACAGGGCCTTGGGGGCTTTAGAAAGAAAGTTCTCCCCACAGCCCTTCCTTGGTACCCAGCTTGGTCTCTGGGCACCAGCAATGGAGGCACCATTTCAGGGAGACTCTCTGCTGAAAGCCAGTTAGCAAGCCAGGGTCTCTGAGGCAAGGTCGCTGGTTCTGAAATGCACCTGCTCCTGTTGGAGGCCAGAACACGGGAGCCACAGCCTTCCCTTAAGTTAATTACAGGTCTAGGCAAGAGTGTGAGAGACGTGTTAACCTGATGCAGTCAGTCACTGCGGGGCAGGTGCTGAGAGATGTTTGCTCTGTATATTTTCAGTTTGGACTGGGGACTGTGTGCTGGACTGTCACCGGCATGAAGAAAACAGAAGCTCTTCATTCTGGCCATGCAAAACCTTAAATGAGGCTTGGGTCTACAGAGCACAGAGGAAAAGTCCAGAGGGGATGCTGGGAAGGGTAGAAAGCCCGAGGAGACCAGCCTCTCCAGGTCTCTGCTCAGGGCCTCTTCCTTGCTGTGGGAGTGCTCGGGATCAGGCTACAAGATCCATCCTGGCCCTCTGTGGCCCCGTGACTTTGGTGAGTGGCTTAACCCTTTGGTTTCCAAGTATTCCAGTTATGCCACAGATCCCCCCAAACTCGGCAGTGTAAAACAGAAACACTCACTCGTGGTGTCTCTCGTGGTCTCTGTGAATCAAGAGTTCCAGAAGGGCTTGGCTGGGTTGTTTGGTCTTGGGTCTCCCTTGCAGTCACTGTCTGATGGTGGCTATGGATGGAACAGGCTGGAGCAGAGGGGGATGGCTGGACATCGTTCTCTCTTTGTAAGGCAAGGGGTCCTCCTCGGGGTCTCTCCGTAGTTGGGCTTCCTCACAACATGGTGGGCTCAGGGCAACAGGTCTGCCTAGATGTTGGCTCAGAGCTCTTTGATGACCCAGCTTTGGATGTTGCATGGTGTCCCTGCAGCCAGACACTTTTTCCAGCTAGTCACAGAGGCCTGGGCCTACCTGGGCTCAGGGGGAGGAGGCAGAGATGCCATACCTTAGAGATTCCAGAGGGGCATGTGGGCAGAGGAACTATTTTTAGAAAAGTGCAACCATGGCAGGTAGAGGCGTCCATGGAACGGACTGTGCTGAGGCTCAGGGCACAGCACCCAGGGAGCCAGATGCTTATGTATGAGGCGTCCAGCACTGAAGGCTGCAGATGCCACCCACAGAGGGGGCATCTCCTCCCTCCCTGGCATCTCTTCCCTCCCTGTAGAAGCATCCTGATCTCCTTGGGGAAGTCAGTTCCCTCCATCGTAGGCTGTCTTGATGGGATGTGGACCAAGTGGCGTGCACAGCACCAAGTCAGGGGGGCCACCCTGTGACCTTGTCCGACACCAGCTCCAGGCCTGAGATGCCTGCCCCGCTGTGGGTCTCAGGAGAAGCTTTTCTCAGGCTCCCTCACAGGCGTCCTCTACTGTCCCTCTTGCACCAGTTCTGTTAGAGACGTCGTCTTCTAGAAGTGACAGGAAACACCAACAGCCTCACCATCTTGGCTTTGAGCTTGGCCACAGAGCGAGGACCCCAAAGCCTGACCCAGGCACAGAGTGAAGAGAGAGAAACTCTCATGCAGATCCACACAGTTCCTATATCAACAGATGACCTGCTCCAGGTGCTGACGAGCTGAGCCTGCTATGAACTTGGGGTGGGGGAATGTTTAGCTTCTTCCTCTGAGAATGCAGAATGGGATCCTATGCTCTGATGGGGGGATGTTCATTTGTGGCTATCTGCTGTCCTCAAACACGTCTTATGGCGAGGACTCTGTCTGGACGATTTCCTTCAGGGGTAAGCAGATTATCTTTGCATGTCACTCCCCTAAGCCCTCTGGAACAGCTTATACTGGGCAGCTAGGAGCCTGGTCATATTCCAGAATTCTTTAAAACCAGACAGCGGAGTCCCGTTAAGAGGTGGGCACTGGGACTGCTTAGATGAACACTAATGGGCATTTTATTTACCATTTTCAATGATTCTTGCTTTCTGCAAAGCCCTTCTTGTTTTATTACCTGCCTGATTTAGGTTTCTCCTGTGCAGTGGAGTCCCTGAAGCTTGATGCTCTTGAATGAAGGGAACTGGGGTTGCTGCGGCTGCCTCCGTTCCAGGGAGGGGGAGAATGGCGGGCGCTGTTTGGCATCCTAAGGGAGCACATGGACCCCAGCAGGTTTCCCCCCAAATACCTACAGAGTGCCAGCTGGTTCACAGCCACCCCAAGGAGGGCAGGCAGGTGGGGACACCATGCCACACCTGGGATCCTGGGTAGGGCTGGCTCTCCACTGAAGCTGTGGGAAGATGGGCTGGGGCCAGAGCTCAGAGCATGCCCACACATCTGGAAACAAAGGTCCTGTGGTTTGGTCTATTGAGGAGGGCTCCACGGTAAGAATGAGGGCCACTGGACCTTGGGGTGACTGGCCCTGTTTATAAATCCCTCCAAAGCAGCACAGAGTCCAGCTCCAGGAAGGCTCTTGCTGTGGACTCCATGCCAGGTAGACACAATCAACCTCCTGAAGCCAACGGGCTTTATTTTGGCTGAAACTGGCCCCTTGGCCCAGGATTTACTTACTGATGAGAAATTTCCTAAGCAATCATCCTTTAGTTGATCTGCACGGTGATTTTTAAAATCTGAGCAAATGTTTACAAATTGGGAGATTTTTCAGCTGTTCCAGAAAAATCCAGAGAACTGGCAACAGGGGACCTGAGCTTCCTCAAGGGAAGTTTCCGGAAACTGTCGGGCACCCTTCGAAGGCCCTGGGAACTGTTTTCCAAAAGGTCATAAGCAGCATGTGAAAGGCTGATCACGTAGACAAAAGTGTGTCCCTTTCAGATTCTTCCAGAAGCTTTAAGGTGAGTTCAGAAGAATGTCTCCTGGCCATCCTAAAGGCATCCTGGGCCCGTGGACCCAAGGCTGCCTGGGGCGGAGGGGACCCTCTGCTTCTGCCTGTCATTCATAGCCCCCAGCTGTCCCCTCGGCCACTGTACAGGAGTGGTCACTGGCTTTTGGCTTTGTTCTCACTTCATGCTTCTTGTGTGTGACAAAGTTATAAAGGGCACAAACTTGGACTCTGGATATTGCCGGGACCCCTGGAAGTACCCACCAGAACCCCTTATCTTAGAACAATGGCAAAGTAAACTATGACGTTGAAGAAAATAGGCTAGACAGACGCTAGAGGAGCCACGGACAGCCACGGGCTGGAGCTAGCCCTGGTTCAGCTCCTCTCGGACATTTGCTGATCTTTGTGACCAGCTGGGCAAGCAGGTCCTTTCCCGGTCATGCTGGTGAGGGGACTTCAACAGGAGTGTGAAGCTACCCTTGTATTTTCCTTTAATTCATGCAACTGATAGGAATTTCCCCCCCGTTTATTCGTTGACATTAAAACTATTTTAAAGATAAAGCGTTTTAATCATTTTCATCTCTGTTCCGCTGGGCACTTTCTCCCTGGGGACCTGCATCCCTCTTTCCTGGCCTGGCAGAGTGACGGCTCAGTTCAGGGGGCTGTCAGCAAGATGAACTGAAATAATGGCCCCAAAGCATCTTGCAGAAGGCCAGACGCTAGGACGTACGAGGGTGCTATTCTGCAGGCTGTCGGGCTGAGATATGCAGAATATTCCCCTTCTTTAAGGTTCTACTTTTAGGAGAGTAGCTTGCTTCAGAAAGAGATTTTAGCAGTAGCGTTTTAATAACAAAGCCGAGACGGAAGCTTTTGAAAGGCAAGAAGAAGCAACTGCTTTAAGTACAAGGCATTGGTACGTGACAGCCCAGAGCAGCGGGTTCCCAGGGACCCACGCCAGGCCCGGCTCAGCGGCAGCCTCGGGGCCCGTGCCTCCAACAAGAGGTGCCCTGTTAACTTCAGAAGATGCCCGCAGTTTAAAGAAACACCTCGTTGTGGGCGTCTGCCCTGAAGGAATGCGCCTGCAGGAAGGCCGGGAATGCTGGGGCAGAAGCACGCTCTAGACAAAGGCACAGCCTTGGAATGGATCAAGGGCAGCGGGCAGGGCTTCCTTCAGCCGCTGCCAGGTCAGCTTCGCAGGCTGTAGGAAAGTCTGCCCTAATTGATCCCCAGCTGCTGAGACTAGCCTGACACTTAGGTTTGAACAAAGACTTGGAAAGGCCAGGGAGATGAAAGGGCACGGGGAAGATGTCCCCTTAGGAACAGATACAGCAAGGACAAAAAGTGTTCCCATGCTCAGACACGTGTCTGCTGACTGCCATGCGCTCTCACCCTGGCAGGAGGCATTCCTCACGTGCTACTCACTTGAGCCGAGGGGCGGTCTGGATGGAACGTCGCTGGCTCTGCTGACCTCACACCCTGTAAACCTGGAGAACACCCTTGGAGGCTATTAGCTGATTTGGCCTGATGGCCTAGGTGCTCGGACCGCTGACATGCTGGTGCACGGGACTGGAAAGCTGTCTTCGTGGACCAGGTGTGAGCTGTCTCCCTGGATCAGAGGTTCACAGCAGGTGGCTTCGGAACTAGAAGCCCACAGGCCTTTGGGAAGGTCCCAGGCTATGGGAGGCGGTCAGTTTTCCTGACCAGCTCCCTCTCCGGGTCATCTTCCTGAGGCCGCTCAGCAGGGAGGACACAAAGGCCTTGCCTGTCTCTGAGGCTCTCAAGTGGGGTCCAGCAGAAGCAGACTCCAAGATGCGGAGTCATTTGCAAGATCCCCCCATCCCCAGGAGAAACTGGTAAGGGAGAAGAGAGGGAGGTAACTCAGACGGGGGCAGAGACCCAGAAAGGCCAGATCCCCAAGTCCTGGCTGGCAGCCTGGTCCTGAGGGAGCTCTGAGTGCCATAGCGATTCAGAGCCGTCTGCAGCAGAGGACAGGGCTGGGCATCGTACGCCACACCCGGCCGTCTCCAGCAGAGCAGCCCCAGGAAGACCAAGGACCCCCAGCTCCCTCAGCAATCTGCACGAGTGGGCAAAAGGGCCCCAGGAGCCCCGGAGCCCACACGCCCACATGCCCTTTGGCAGGTGGCAGTAGGGAAGAGTGCTCCTTCAGGGTGCTGAGATCATCCCCTGGTGCCAAGGTGGGCATCACATGGTGCCCAGTCGCACTGGGACAGGCTGCAAGTTTCTCCGTCCTGGAGTCCCTGACCTGAGCTTGTCAGCGCTGACTGGCAGGCTCTGGATGCCTGGTGGACACTGGAGAGAATGGGGAGCTGTGGGTTTCTCAGGGGTGGAAGCAGTCAGGGGCTCTACTGAGCCCAGCAGACCTTAGCATTGCTGAGAGTGACGAACGTCTCACGGAGCAAGTCCCCACCCTGCCCACTGACTGTGAAGGGCACGTCCCACCTGCCAACTTTGGCCCGCAGTAGTCACCGGACATGCCAAGGCTGTCGGGAGGTGGCCAGCTGCCCTGGGGACAGTGCAGCCATGGTAGGGGCAGCCCTGCCAGCCTGAGGGACCCATAGCAGCACACTGGGTCCATCTGCAGCTCCTGGAGCAGGGGTGACATAGACCCTAGAAGACACTAGCATTCCCAACACAGACGATGTGAACTGGTGAACTTCAGCTACTGAAGGGAAACTGAGTCAGCTTTTGTGTGCATGTTTTATTGAGCTAATTACAACTGGAAAGTCTCGGTGGAAACAGCAGGGGTGGTGAACCTAGGGTCTTTCTAAATAATAAAGGAAGGCGGAGTCATTCAAGTCTGCAAGCTATTACTCCCTCATCACTAAGCAATCTCAGTGAAAGATACATACAGAATGCGTAAGTCGTTTTCCATTTAGAAAACACAAAATATCAATCTGATATTTTAAATATTTTAAATGAACTATTTGGATCCAGATTGAACGCCAGCAGCCTCTGTCCACGGGAGGTGATCACTAACCCTGCCGAGATTTGATATTAGTAGAAGGCAACCTCTCTGGATAGATCCGAGGCAATCGGAAAAAAAAAAAAAAATCCCTCTATTACTGCCGTAGGATGAAACGTAATATTCATGAAGGAAAGAAGAAAGGCCTCCTTCACCCTGTCTTTTGCCAACAGAAATGGACAACTTTATGCTTCACTGCTTGGCATTATCTATGAGAATGACCTGGAACACAACCTAAATGCCAAACAGCACAGCTTGCTTCTTTACATCACTTTAAATACACAGGAGGGAATATTACGAAACCATCAAAATTGTTTTTAAGAAATAAAGTCAAGAGAGAATTTTTCCGATAGAAGTGAAAGTAAAATCATCTTTAAAATCTGTACATAGAGAATCATTCTAAATTTGTAATTTAAATAAATCACCACACGTTTGCTCTCTGTGGAGGTTCCGTGTGGATATATAACCTGTCCATGTATAGTCCCTGGCAGGAAAGCCGTAGGCTCCTTTCCTCTACCCCGTCCCTGACTTCTCTTTCCCTCACCTGTTTCCCTGACACCATGAGAAGAGGACTCGATGCTTCAATAATCACAGAATGACTGTTTTAAGTGGGAATCCAGCAGGGAATCTCACGGGCACACTCCTATCTACACCCGACCCCAACTCCTTGCTTCAGTTCCTGCTCTGTGACGACTAGACCTGACCCTTTGTGCAGGAACCGTGCCTTGCGACAGGCCCTCTGATCTCTGGGGCCACCCAGCCCAGGCCCGTGAGCCGGGGAGGCCGGATGGCTCAGGCACCCAGTGCAGGACAGTGAGCCTGCTGCCCAGGGTTCAAGAGCTGCACACATGGGTGGAGGCCAGGCCTGGAGCCTCCAGGAGGCTGGGCCCGGACAGCTCAGGGCGCTTACCTGTTGCGTGGGCCCAGGCGCTGGCAGGCCACAGTGGCGGTGGCGTGCTTCCCGCCGTTCCCCACCTCCTGCTTCACGTCCCACAGCCGGGGCTCCCTGGTCCACGCGCTCAGGATGTTCACCCCCTTCTTCACCTTGGCCCTGCGGGTGGAGACGGGCAAGCCGCAGCGTTAGACGGGCCTTTCCAACGGTGCCCAGTCCCCAGGCTGCCTCTACCCATGTTTTCACAGTTGGTGATGCAAAATGGCCAGGATGGTGACCGTGGGGGCTGGGGAGCAGGATGGAGGGGGAGGGAGGAGACCTGCTGCAGACCAGGAGCCAGGTGACCCCTGTCCAGTTCCAGGTGGGGGCAGGCCCTGGATGTTCCTTAGCCCAGCACTAGAATGGCTGACCGGCTTGGGCACACTGCCTGGGTTGGCAGTCCTCCATGCCAGGTGGGAGTCTTGCTGGGCAGGTTTGGCCATGGCTGGAGACATTGGGGTTGTCACCGCTGGGGTGGGGGTGATGTCATCTAGTGGACAGAGGCTAAGCAGCCCACAAGGCCCAGGACAGCCGCACAACAGAGAAGATGCCAACGATCGGCAGTGATGGGGTCGAGTCACCACTGTGTGACTTGGGGTGACTTAGAGTGTCTCTGCCTCGCTTCTCCCTCTGTAACAGGCATCGCAACCCCACTGTGAAGCCGATGCTTGAATGTGTCAACACACATGAGCACACGGGGCAGTGGCAGGCACAGGTAGCCCTCCTGAGGGCTCCTGGCTAGGTTCAGGCCTCTCCAGGGCCTTCCTGAGGGGTTATGGAAAATAATATTCCTATAAGAGACTCCCCAAGAAAATGGAGGGACGGGTGGCTCGAGAAGTGGGAAAGGAAACTGGCCAACCATTAAACCTCTCCCAGTGCATTCCTGATGACAATGGGCCCTGGGGAAAGGGACAGATGCTGAATGCTGGGCCCTAGACCATGGCCTTCCCCCATGGCTAATCAGTCCTGAATGGAAGCACAGCCAACACCCATGGGCAAGATTTGGGTTCTCATCCCTGGGATCTGGACTCTTATCTCCCCAGACAATGAGTTTCAGTCTCTTTACAACTGCCTTCCTGAATTAAGGTCTGAACCTGTTCAACTAGCCCCTGACTGTCAGGACTATTCCCAATGACGACATCATTGTACCCTATAAAACCAAAGTCTCCTCTGTGACTGAGGGCCATTTTCCATCAGGAAAGTGGACCCGAATGACGCCCGAGTCTGCGAAGGAATAAAGGCTACTCTGAATCCCTCGAGGTCTGCCTCCGTTTTTCCTTTTTGCGTTTACACTTCCCACCTGCTCAGCGTGACGGCTGAGTCCCCCTCCATGAAGATCAACCAAGTCCAGCACCTCAAGAGCAGGCAGAGAGCCCCTCCTGCAGCCACCATGTCCTTACACCAGCCAGCCTCTCGGGACCTCCGTGTCACCAATGAGCTGCTGAGCAAGTGGTGAACTGAGCAGGAACATCAGGGGTATTCTCACCCCTGGTCCTGCTTAGAGGAGGGCAAAGGACGGTTTCAAAGGCATAAACCCCCTGCAGGGAGAGGAGACGCCACCCTGGCAGCAGATCTGGGGACCTGGGAAGGCTGTGCACCCTGGGAGAAATGGACTAGCAGCACTGGAGCAGCCAGTGAATGAGAAGGGCTGGGGACCAGGGGGTGTAAACCGCAGGACCCTCCAGCCTCGGGAACTGGGTACCAGCTGGCTCTGAGAGCAGGAGTTCATGAGGACGAAAATAAAGAGGGTCAGAGCTGGGGTCTGCTTGTGGGAACCCTTCCTTCCCTGCAGGGGTGTCTGCCTGAGCCCCACACCTGGCCCAGGTCCTAGGACAGGTAGAGAGTTGGGGCACTTCACCGCAGGGACACGTGACCTGTGCACACTGAACACAATTCCCAGTTCTTTCCAGGCTGGACTTTCACGTTCCAGGAAAAAGATAGGATTCTAGAGATTCCACTGCCCTAAAGCAAAATCCTGCAGCACGTGGCTGGGGCCACGTGACACAGGTTCCCTCTCAGCCAGGCGGCCACCTGTGTATCCCAACCGGGAGTCTCTGTAGCCCCCACTCTCATCCTAGCCGACAAACCAGGATGTCTCCCCAGGAATGAAGAACCAACAGGCAAAGAGGGTGCGTGGGAAAGAGCACGGGAGGGAACAGAGGCCAGGAAATCATGCACTTCACGGAAAGATAAGGGACCACGGCATGAGCCGAACCCAGGGTGCTGTTAACAAAAAAGATTGCAGGGAGGAAGGTGAGCTTTGGACCAAAGCATCCCAGCAGACACGGAGGGTCAGAGGGACCGTGTGGAGGAGCCTGGAAGGTGGGGGAGGACAGAAGGGGGGAGGCGGGAGAAGGTGAACCAGGGGAGCAGCGTCCAGGTCCAATGTGAACGGCAGAGCAGAGAGGGCATCACCCCGGAAGAGTTCAAGAACGTTTCCCCAACTTGAAGGCCAGCCGTTTTCAGGGTGAGGGTGAGGGTGAGGGTGAGGGTGAGAGCAGGTGCCGGCAGGCCACGCTGAGCACCACTGAGCACGCGTAAGCACGCTACACACAGAGGCGGACGCTGCGTGCACCAGGGAGAACAGCCACACGGGACCCAGAGCGTGAGGTTTGCCAGCCTAGATTTCTGTATCCGGCCCGTTCATGAGCGTTTCCGGTTCTCAGGAACTTCAATCCCTACACCCTCGCTCAGGAAATATTCAGGGTAAACCAGAGGTGGCAAGATGAGCCGGCTTGCAGCAGAGGTGGAGGCTCCCGGGGGTGGCGGAGAGGCCCCTGAGTAGCCTCAGAGCACCAGGCATGTAGAAGACTCCAGCAAAACTTCCCAGGAAGCCGGGTTTTCCTAACCAGTGCCACGTGTGAATGACTGTTCCACAAAGAGATTGAGATGACTGTTGGAGATTCTGGCGGTGAATAAGAGCTGAATACACGGAGAATCAAGGAAAAGAATAAACCAAATCAGCTTGTGATTGTACAGATAAAAAATTATGCAAAAAAGGAAAAGTCATCATGATTTAATCCTTCCTTTGACTATGATTCACACACACGTCGATAGTATTATCAACACTAAGTACTAATCTGAACAAAACGGGATGATTACCCTGGAGGAAGGAGCTAGGAGGGGGGGGCCCCCCCCAGTAGGGAGGAAGAGTGGGATCTGGGTTGACCCTGCACAGTGGGAAATCTGAAGACCTTGCCTAAAGCTCAAGTAGGCGGAAGTGAGAAATACCAACAGCAGCATGTCACAGAGTGACACAGATGTCAGCCCCGGACGGAGGGCATTCTGCAGGGCAGAGAAACGGAGCAGCAATGATGCTTTCTTTTCTGAAATAGTTCAATCATTTGAGATCCACGAGAAGTTGCAATAAATAACTTAAAACTGCAGAGTGCCTCGTACCCTTGACCCGGTTTGTCCCCATGTGGACACAGTCATGGTTCAGTCAAAGTCAGGAGCTGTGTTGGTACAGAGCGACCCACGCGGGAAGGGGCTGCAGTCTCTGCACTCTCAGACCTTTGTCCCTGGGTGAACTCCAGGTGCCTGCTGGCAGGGAAACACAGCCTAGCGAGGCCCCTGTTCCCCTGCCACAGAGGGGTCGCTCCTGACCCCACCACCATTGCCCCTGTCCCCATCCTAATCCCAATAACACGGATCTGCTCTCTTTGTTCTGTCATTTCAAGAATTCATGTACAACTGCTTGACTTAATGCTGTGTGTCAGGTCGCGTCTTATGAAAGGAGCTGCTTCAAGAATCGCAAGCACACGCACACACTCACACTCACACACACACACACACATACACACACACACACACACGGCTGCCGGCTTGCCTCCCAGAAGGAAGCAGCTGAAGGGAGTAGCCAAAGGCTGCCCAGAGCTGAGAAGATCGCCAGGAAGGGCAGGAGGTAGTCGTGACCCAACCTTCCCCTGCCACACTCAGGTGTCCAACTGAGCCGCAGGGCAGCCAGAGCCTGGTGGCCACAGCCCATCTTCTATTTAGAATGATTCTGAGTCTTACCTTGAAATGATTCCCTAACTACACCTGCCACCCTGCACGTGAGGGACAACACCTGAAGATGCACCCTGGGGGAAGCCCGTTGCTCCTGGAGTAGGGAACCCGCCACCCGCTCTCTCCACCGCAGGACTCCTGCCCCCACTCTGCACTTGAAGGTAGCAAGCAGCGTGGCCTCGCTCAGAATCGGCTTTTGCTGCATCGGGTTTTGCTCAAATTCCAGATGTTACTGAAGCTACAATTGTTCTGTCCACTCTGGGGTTCACACAGACCGGGATTCTCTGCAATGGGTGGTGCTGGTCTTGGGACAGCTGGTGGTCAGATGTGGCAGGAGTTTGAGATCCAGGATCAAAAGTTTGGCAACCAGAGTCAGCAATGAAAATTCAGTGGAATTAGGGCTGAGGGTGTGGCTCGGTGGAGGAGCCATGCCTGGAAGGGAGGAGGCCTGCGTCCCATCCCAAGTGCACACACACACACACACACACACAATTGTGGAATTATATAGTCAGCCTTGAGGACGCCTGAAAGGCTCCTAGAAAGAGGTATAGATGGTGGGCCAGTGGCCACTTGAGAGACTGCCCTTTCTCAGCATGGACACAGGGAGGGGAAGGGCAGTGGGCCACAGTGTAAGAGCACAGAACTGGCCCTGCCTCAGGAGTGCCCAGGACTTTTGTCATCTGTCCCTATACAGAGGGTGGCTTGGTTTCATGGACCTCAATTTGTGGGACTGCTGCTGTGGGTCACTGGGGAGATGATTCCAGTTCAGGGGCTCAGCTGAAGGACACCGAGGCTGCCGTCTTTCAGTCACCACCTCAGCACTGGGCCCCGATGGCTCCCGGCAGGGTGCTGGATGGATGCCCCGGCACTGGGCTCAGGGTGGGCCTCGCCCGGTGGCTGCTGCGGCCTGCCCGTGGGTGCCTGAGTGGGATCGTGCGGCCCACACAGCACCTCACAACGGCCATTCAATTCCCCCGTGATTAACAGCCACAGCAAAATAATCCCATTTCATTTCAAAATGAAGGCGGCTCAGACATAACACAGGGGTGGCTAAGAGCTGGCAGGGCCACCAACGTCCAGAGCAGATTTGACTGCGGGAAGCCTGTTTTCTCTTGCTCAGAGCCTGAACCTGAACCTCAGAGCTTATTAAAGAGGAAGGGACCTGACCAGCTCTTGGGGCTGAGGTCCACCTCACTGTCCATGTGCTGGAGTCCTAACCCCCCAGTGCTTTGCAGTGTGGCCTCTACTGGAGGCAGGCACCTTGTGGAGGCCACCAGATTCAAATGTGGCCATAGGGTGGGCCTGGTAAAGGACTGCTGTGCTCACAGAGGTGAGACTGGAGACAGACTCCTCCCGGAGAATGACACAGAGCCTGAAGGGCAGCCCCTCCTGGGGCCAGGAAGGACAGCCAGGAGCCTCCCTTTTGGCCCCAGGAAGCACCTGCCAACTCCTTGGCCTTATATCCCCCAAATGGGGAGAGAATCCATTTCTCTGGTTAAAGTGGCCGGGTTGGTGCTCCTTTGTTATAGCAGCCTTAGCAAACCCATACAGTTGTCAGCATCAAAGGAAAGAGGTGGGAAAGGAGGAGCCCCAGCCCCCTGGCCCCTGGGAGCAGCTCCCAGGAAGTGCAGCCATTAGGAGGCAGAGCAAGCAGGCCACTGCCCCCTCTGTTTAGTCTGTCAATCCAGTGCTCTCCAGCGGCTTGGCCCTGGGCTTTGCTTCGTATTCACAATGGCTTCTGCAGCTAAGAAATGAGGAGAAGGTTCTTTGCTGTGACGCGTGCATAGGGGAAGGTGTGTCCCTGAGCTCGACCCTGCTGCAATAAGACCCAGGAGTTCACCTGCCCATCCGCCCACTGTCCTGAGTGCTGAGGTGCCAGGAGGGGCTGGGTGTTCCCAGCATCTCCAGGCACAGATGAGGGTCAGGTGCACGTATTAACCAAGCTGCATAAATGTCAGTGCTGCTTCCATGAACTTGGAGGTCATCCTTGTCCCCGGGCCTCATGGGCTCTTGCTGAGTTGTGGAGGTCTGACATACACAATGCCCTGGGGTCCCCCAAACTGAGTGCTGGAGGCCCACCCCCAAATTGCTGGCCTCTCCACACTCTGTCTGTAATATCATCTACTTAATATTTTTTTCTTTAAATTAGCTACTCCCTCTCTGCTTACTGCAGAAAAGTTATTTCAAAAAAGAACTATATATGCAATCATGAAGGACAAACCTAGATGCATCCTGAAATAAACAGATAATAGTGCAGATAAGAGCACTTGCTCATGAATCTCATGAAGCAGCTTCTCTTGCTAGTAGCACACATCCTCCACTCCGGCAGGCACTCTGGGCTTATAATTTCAAAATGCAGAGTTTCTGTTCATAAGATCAGCTTGGTACAGACGATCTTTCAAAACAGAGGAGGGTGGAGGCATCAGCAGGGCTCTGGGTAGTCAGGGCTGTGAGCTGCTTTCCATCTTCCTTTCTCCCACCAGGAGCCCCATGGACACAGTCACACAGAGTCACATAGAAGTATGGCTGCAGGAAAAGATTTTCCTACCCAGCACCTTTCCATATTCTGCGTAGCTTCTCCAACTCTGGTCGACTCTCTCCCAGGGACTCATCAGACCTCTGAGGGACGGCTGGAGCTGAGGAGCAGCCTGGCGTCCTGAGCACAGCTCTGCTCCAGCTCCAGTACTTCCCTTGCTCCTCCAGACCCCAGCGATGGCCACCCCTCTGCCACAAACTTCTGCACTCGGATCCTTGTTCCTAAGACAAAAGCTACCATAGCCTGGCTCCTCCACCCCAGGCCCACCTCCCACCGCTACTGTTCTCTTCTTTCTTTACGATGTAAGCCGATGGCACAGCCCAGTGCTTTGCTGGATGTAAGGATTTTAGGATTTTGTAAGGGTTTGCAAACTAGTTGCCAAACGCAAGTATAAATCACACTCACTATTGAATAATCAGTATAGGAGACACACAAGACCCAGAACTCCCTTGTCATTTTATTACAGGCCCTTGAGGTACTGACGTCTGTGAATCTGTGAGGAGGGGTTGGCACACAGGGGAGGGTTAAGGGACATGTCCTCCCAGCCCTGTGCTCACTGACACCTGACTGCAACCTTGACTGACTCCGGCTTTGGCGGGAGTATTTACACCCCTGCAATTGGCAGGTGCTATAAATCAAGGCCTATTCCCCAGAGAGCCACAGCTCCAGCACAGCACTGCGAGGGTGGCTGGATCAGGGCTGGGGACGGATTTACAGAGAGTGCTCCCAACACCATGCCGGTGATTACTGCTCTGTTCCCTCACAGCTCCAGAGCCCCACGCATGGTCTGATTGTGCATCTGGGGATGCTCACTCGCACGCTCCCTGATCTGGCTGCCAAGGGCAGTTCCTGCCCTTCTTCCTTACCTGTCTCGTGCCCTGGGAGACTGACCTCTACATAGACACATTCTGAGGTCCCCTCCCTTCCAGGTCCAGTGGAGCTGCCCAAACACCAGACTGAGGGGTAGGAGTGCTGAGCGTAGGGGCCAGCCTGCAGCACCGTGTTCCCCGTGCACCCCAAGCAGCTGAGCCAGGGTGCAGAGCACTGCCCAGGGACAGGGAGATGTGTGTGTCAGAAGTGCACCTGGGTCCCATTCGGTGTGACAGCCAGATGTTCAGTTCCAGCAGGGGTCAAAATGCAAAGTGGACCCTAGAGTCCCAGTGGTTTGATGCAACTTAGCCTCAGCCAGGAGATGTGTCCATCTGGCCCTGAATACAGAGAGCTTCATGGGATGTGTCAGGGCAGAGTCCTCATCCCCCCTATTTTGCCCCCTGCCCGCCACTCAGAGCTGGGTTCCAAGGCAACAGTTCCCACCTGGGGGCATCTGCCCTTCTAGGGATGCTCTGCAACGTCCTGAGTAGGAACAGCAGTGACTGGCATTTAGCAGGTAGAGCCCTCGACGTTGCTAGGCACCCTGTGATGGACAGGACAGCCCCCCTCCAGCCACAATCATCATCTGACCCCAAATGTCAGTAGTAGCGGGACTGAGAAATCTTGCTCCAAGGCAAAGCAGAGCCCGGCCCAGTGGGCTTGGTGAGCAGAGGAAACTGCCATCTAATCACCAGGATGCATCAACACACTCCCCGACACTCCTGCAGCCACTGATCTGAGGTCGTGCTGGGCCCACGTGTGTGGACGGAGGAGTCCTCATGGCCTCCTCTGGTCTGCTTCAGTGAATCCTGGCAGAGGCTGTTTAAATAGGGGAGAACGAGAGTGGCCCCTGCTGTGGTCTGGGGGTTTCATCACCGACGATGAGTGAGGGCACTGAATTTCAGAGGCCACCTCCCCTGGGGTCGGACTCCACACACTGACAGTGGAAAACCACCCCCATCTTTCACTGTTGCCCTGACCCTGGGTTCTTGTGGCAGCCGGGGCCTGGCCAGGGGCTTGCCCAGCGAAGACTCCAACAGCGGCTCTGATCCCATCTCATGCCCCCAGGCTCTTGGCTAAGTGTCGTTGTTTTTTTAAATCTTCTAATAACTGCATTGAGTAGATCCCGTTACTACATTACGCTTTTAAACAGATGATTAAAAAGAAAAAAAAAAGACTCCAAATGGCCAAAAAACACTCAGGATCACACAGGGTCGAGGGGGCAGCGCGTGGGGACCAACCCCGTCTGATTTCAGAGCTGTGATGACCCGTCCTGTGTTCAGCGGTAGAGGGTCGCTGGCCCGTGAGCAGGGTGGGCCGGCCAGTGTGGTTCCCGATGCCAGGCTTTGGCCCCGATGGCAGGGAGAGGGATCTGGGGGCGCACGCCTCCCCACAAGCACACACAGGCGCACACAGTGACCCTCCCCCACTGCTGACTCACCAGGCACTCATACTGCTCTTTGGCCCCAAAGAGGACATTAATAATGAACTCCAAAAAGGGCTTCAGAGCCCGTCCATCAGCTTCACGGCGGCTCCTTAAGTACCCTGAACAGGTGCCCCGGCTTCCGAGCAGGCCTGATGGCCGGTCACGGAGGGGCTCCTGCGGCAGGAGGACGGCGCGGGGCAGCTGCAGCATCAATATTTGATGAGGATGACCTACTAACTCGCCCCTGAAGGAGCCCGCGTCTCTGCAGCCCTGCCTCCCCGGCCAGGGAGGAGAGTCGTGCGTGCTAACTCCTATGGACAGGTAACGGCCGCCAGCTAGCGGTGGCCAGCTTCCCAGCCCGCACCTGGGCTCATCTTTCCCTGGTTCTGGTTGCATGGGTGTGAACCCCAGGACACGGCAGGGAGCTGCTGTTTCCCATCCTGCTCAAACTTCCTGGCTCTCTTGGTTGCTGGAGGGTCACCCGAGGGGCTGCAGTCCTTTCTCTGGCTTTCCTGAAGCCAGCAGCAAGCCAGGCATCTCAGGGTCCCCCTGCCATGTTGAGGTGCTGTCCTGCTTTCCCACACTCTCCCTCCCCTGTCCCTTGGACCAAGTTTGCAGCCCCATTCATGACAATCCAGCTGGGCAAGGGTCCAGCCTCTGAGCTCTGTCCTGATGGTTCCCTTTTCCTGAATGCCCTTCCCTCACGTATCCACCTGCCCAGGTTCACCTGCAGTCTCAGTCCCCACTGCTCCAGTCTGCCTTGCGGGAGGGCACGTGGAGCAGGATGCCCCCTGACTCTTGAAAGAGTGTGGGGTGCACAGCTCCGTCCCAGCTGTCTGGCCACCAGTCAGCCCAGTGCATCCCAAGTTTGGGTCTAAAACAGCGTCCATGGTCTGCACAGGTCCAGCTCAGCTCGGCCCAGAGGATCTCGCCTGAGGCCGCAGGCACTTCGCTGCCTGCGAGGAGGAGGAACCGAGTCCTCAGGAACTCACCCTGAGGAGTCTGCACGCACTAGCCATCGGCACCGCAGTGAAGCACACGAAGCCATCCAGACGGATTTTTAAAACAAAACGTTATTATTTTAAACTTTTGCAAGGGGTTTAAGTGTTTTTAAAGCATCACAGAATTAGGAAACGTCTGAGTTCCAGGTTCCACTCTGGGGCATGGTTGTAAGTTCTGCTTTTTCCAGGGTTTTGCAGATTTTCAATATAAATGCAGGTTCCCGTCTGTGATCTGGGTGTGAGGGTGGACCCTGCTGGTGGTCTCTCCAGGTCCAGGATAAACCGTCTCTGATACTGAGCATGTGGACAGCCCCCCGGCACCTGAGGAAATGGGTACACAGGTGCCTTAGGGTTCAGGAGTCCAGGCTGCTGTGGCCGAGAGGTTCGGACACTTGCACGGCAACACACAGGTTCATCTCTGCCTCTCGGATCAGAGAGTCGCTTCGCAGGAAGCTCTCCAACCCGGTGCAGAAGTGCTCTGTCCTTCAGAAATATTGGGCCAGGGTTGGAGCCAGTTAAGATGATCACATTTGGGGTGGTATCCCAGGAAGTCCCGGTTTGGACAAGAAGATCTGGTCCCGTGTCAGTGGGGAACAGCTAAATGAAAGAGGAGGCAGAGGGGGTCCCCGTGGGGAAGTCCCCAGGATGCTCAGGCCAGTAGCACAAGGGGGTGCCTGTTTAAGGCCCGGTGCTGAAGTGCTAACCAAGGCCACCGAGCCTGCAGAATAAGTACGTCATGACAACAAGGTGAGACTCTGCTCCCCACCATCAAGCACTTCCCCAGGGTCCCGACGTGCATTTAGCCCTCACCAGCGCTGCAGGTGAGGTGCCACTAATCCCACAGGACGTGTGGGGACATGGGACAGGAGGACAGGCCTCCTCCCATGGGCCTACGTGGCTCCTAAGCATCCAAGCTGGAACGTGCACCAGGCGGTCTTCCGCACACATGGTTCCTTCAGGGGACGAGGGGAGCGATTTAAATCCAAACCGAAGGTAAGAGAAAATGTTTCTTTTAAATGTAACATTTCAAAAAATTTACAAAAGGTCTTTTTCAGGTGATTTTTGCATAATTAAAGTGTAACCATTGTTCCTTTTAAAATCCCGTGAAGACAGAGGTGGGCTTTCAGCAACGGTGACCAGCAGCCTTGCCTGTCCCCGGTGCCCCTCCAGATGACTGCAACACTCCCTCCCAAGGCCCCAGGACCAGCCTCTGAGGCACCAGGCAGCCCCCCGAGTCCCCTTGGTACAGTCCAAGCGGCTGTCCTGAGACTCGGAATTGACAGCAAATAGCTACAGATAATATGGAAGATTCTAGAAATGCATTCCAGGTGCTTCCCCTTTCCACCTCATTAACTGCCAGCACATTATTTCATTTTATGCACAAATAAATCACTGGCCCTGAAAATATAAGCTTCATCCACCAAGAGCCAGACAGGGCAGGCCAGGCCACAGCCCTCCCTGTGCATCTGCTTGTGCCACATAAGATGTCCCTTCTAATAAAAGCGTAACTGGGCTCTCCCCGAGGTGACGACTCTGTCACCTGAATGTCTTGAACTTTGCATGCAAGAACTTTCCATGTGCCATAATCCAAGGTCTCTCTCTGACAGGTTGTTCTGGTCTCGGAGGCTAAGCTCGGGTGGAGGCTGATCTGGCTCCCTCGGCTCGGGTCTGAGGTGTTCCTTGCCGGCAGCAGGCTTTGCGTAGATTACTGAACCCCCAGAAGCACAGCTCCACCCCCCCATGGAAACTCCTCACTTCCATAAAACTGTCTTGGCCACAGGAAGGACGTTTTGCCGGGTGGAGCATGAGATTTCCTCCATGACTCTGAGGGCCTCTGAATGACCTTCCCCCAACTTCATTGCAAACTGTTCCAACATACAGAGAAGTTAGGAGAACTGTCAGTCAGCAGCTTGGACCACACCTGGATTCACCATGGGCCCCACATGCTGCGCCCTGGCTCTGCTCCGTCCAGCCTTCTATCCATCCATCCCTGGGGCCATCTTGTTTTCAGCTTCATCTCACCTGCGAGGGATCAGATCTTCTACACAGTAAGACTTCTGCGACTTTGCAACGCCGGTGCCTGGCCTGTCTTGGCAGAGTAGACGTCCTGCAAAGCTCTCCTGCCTCTGCAAGTTGTTATCCTGTGTTTCATTTTGTGGTGACTCAGAATCCACTGCCACCCGCTGGCCCGTCTATTTCCATGTTTGGTTTACGTAGCGTGTTTATAGTCGGGGTCCCTGTGCTACCAGGGGGCGGGGAATTTTTTCTGCTGCATTCACTTCATGTCTCCATGGCTTACGAGGATGCAATCGGCATTTGCTGAGTGAGTGACGGAGGCAGGAGGACCCCGGTGGTCGTGATTGCCTGGTCCTTACGGTAAAGGCACAGAGAGAGCTCAGCATGTGGGTTCCCTTATTGTCACTTCTCACGGGTCACAAGGCACACCGTCATCAACGATGTCAGCATGTCCATTTGCTCCTCTGGGGCGTCACTGTGTGCCAGGGGTCAGGTCAGACCTGGGGACGTCCTGAGCACTGATCTGATGGCGGGGTTCCTCCCACCCCCTCCTCTGTCCAGATCAAAACACCAAAATAAAACAAGAAAATGAAGTGAGCGTAGGAAGTCGGGAGTCTGGCCTGGGTGACCTACTCCCTGATTGGTGTCCTTCTCTGAGAATGGGGAGGGGAATGGAGGCTGACCACAGCTCTGGAGGAGGAGGGAGCGTGTGTGAGGCTTGGCACGCTGAGCAGGCCCCTGAGCGCTGCTTTGGGGCAGCGGAAGCACATTCCCACTCCCGCTTCCCTTCCCTGAGAACCGCCCAGCGGCCACAGGCTGTGGTCAAGTTCTCCAGGTCCTGGTTTGGGGCTCCTTTCTCCTGCCTCAGTGGATCCGGTGCTGCTGTCCTCACGGGCAGCGGTGCTGGGCAGGCCCGTGGCACATCTGGGTACAGGGCTTGGCGGGTGCTCAGCCTGGCGAGTAGGAAGCTCAGCACGGACAGAAGCTGACCAGCTGACTGAGCTCCCAGGTGCAGAGCCTCCATCCCGCCCTGCCGATGTTCCGGGTGGGCGCCCCACCCCGCCTGCCCCTGGTCATCACAGAGGAGTGTGCTGCACCAAAGGGAGGCCAGACATTCCGGAGGTTTCTGTTCAGTGGCCTCGTGGTCCCTCCACAGCTCCTTGGAGAGGAGGAAGCTCTCCAGGGCCCCCGGCTCATTTTCATACCTGTCATCTCTTCTGATCGCATCTCCCTCCCTCTCCAGGAATGAAATTTCCATTCTAATTGGAGATGTCACGGTGGCTCCCACGAGAGGGGGACGGACGCTTCCATCCCTGAAAACTGGCTGCATGGTAACGCAGGAAAACGTGCCCGCGGTGTCCGAGGCCACCGCCGAGATCCCCCAGGGCGCCAGAGTGGCTCTGCAGAGGCGTCTGCTGGGTCTCATTGGCTTCCTGACCCAGCGCAGGCTAAAGGACAGAGAGGCAGGGGCTTGCCGCGTGAGAACGCAGGAGGAGATGTGATGGGACGTCACTGTGGGCACTGTCTGTCTCCTGACCTCCCTTCCCTGTGCTTGGGAGCGGGGAGCAGAGGTCCCTGTTCTGTCTCCCTGGCTCCTCTCCCCTTCAGCACTTTCCACGTGATGTTCCCTCTGTCCCCTGATCCCATGACTCCCTTCCCTCCTCCTGTGGGCCTCTGTGTAAATGCCACCTCCCCGGAGGAGGCCCGCCCTGGACATCAGCACCGCTCCCGCCTCCTGGGGCCTCCTCCCCTGCACCTCCCTTTCCCTGCACGCTGTCCATCAATCTGTCCTGTGTGTCTCTCTGCAGGGTCAGCGCCACACGGACAGGGGCTTGGCCATGTCCCAGGCTCTGTGCGAGGTCTCGGTAGGTGTTCCATGTACCTGTGTGTCACAGGATCTCAGATTGAGAGCAAAGACAATCCCCAATTTTGGCTTTTGACATTTCAAACATGGAGGCAAGAAAAGTCCAAAATTTGCACCCCTGCCCCCTTGGTGGCCTACGAGAGACTCTGGGTTGGTGGGTGCAGACGGTGCCAACTGCAGAGGAACCTCAAGGAAATCTGCCCACACTGCTGACGGCTTTCCCTTCGCTCCAGCAGCCTACTCTGCTTGCTTCAATAACTGCACAGAATTTACTCTGCCCTTCTCCCGCTATGCCTGTGCCATGGCATGTTAAAGGTTCTTAAAGTAAGAATTAAAGTGTGTTTGTGGCCTTGTTTTATGTCATCCCTGTTGGGAAACACCCAGCTCTCATCGACAGGTTAAGTAAATTCTGGAAGCTGCACTGAGCGGAATATTACATGACAGTGAAGAAGCTGAGAGAACTGGATGTACCGAGACAGAAGGGCTCTGGGAGTTGTCAGCAGAAAAAGGAGCAGGGCAGAACATGCAAGTGTGCGTTTCTGCAACAGGTAAGAGGGAAGCAGAACATGCTACCCCATCTGCTCACGTTCCTGTAGAGAAAGATCACAGGCAGCACGGAAACTGCCATCAGCTGCAAGAATGAGGCTGGGCTGAGGACAGAGGCACCCAAGGACTCCTTGTCTGTCTTTCCACATTGTTGTGAGTTCTCAGCCACATTCCTCCTTGAAGGACCAACAACATGGATTAACAAGGATGCAGTGGATGGGGTCGGGAGGCTCTCATGGCCGACAGGGAGACTCAAGGGGCCTTGGGCCGTGCTGGGGTCTCTGCAGTAGGCAGCTGTGTGTACTCCTGCAGAAAGCAAAGTACATGGGTGGCGACCCAGAGCCAGGAGCCACCTCCCTGCTCCTGGGGAATGATCTCCAGGCCATGGACCGTCACTCCTGGCAAACAAGCCAGCCCAGGCCAGGCAGGGGCCACGTGGTTCAGGCTGGATCTGGGGTCACAGCTGTCAGCTCGCCCGCCTAAGATGCTGGTGCTGAGGGTCGCTGATCGCCAGAGCCCCGGGGAGGTCTCTGGAGGTCGGTGCCTCCCTGGTGGCAGTGCCCCAGGTGACTGCATTGGCCCCACCCCTGGCTGGGGAGGTAGCACCGTGCCAGGCTCAGCAGGGGGATGAGATCTGCGTGTTTCTTGAACTCTGCCTTCTGAGCTTCTTCCCTGGGTGATGTCATCCTCCCCCCTCCTTGTAATACATGACGGCCATGATGGTTTCGGGGATGCCTGCGGAACCCTCCGGACTCACAATGGGTGTGGGAAGCGTGTGACCTGCAGACTGTTCCCTAAGGCCACGTCAGCTGACTTCTCACTTCCCTGCCAAAATGCCAGCTCCTGACTTTCATAAGCCTATGGCTTCTGAAGCGGCTGAACCAGCATCTGCGGAATGAATGGAAGCACCAAGTTCATGTGCAGAGGCTGCTGACAGGCTCCCCCAGGCAGGGCTGACTCCTGGCTCTTCCTCTCCTCACCCACCCATGTGCAGAAGCCCCTGTGCCAAATGCCAGGGCCAGCCCTGCTTGCATGCCACGCTCCTGAGGCAGATAGCTGCTTTCGGGCTGTGGGCTTGCGGAGGAGAGTGTCTCCAGCAGGACCCAGAGAGGAGCAAGGATCAGCCAGGCGGATGGGCCACGGAACTGTTGGACTGCAGAGTGGTCACAGATGGGTCAGCGGGGGCAGAGCGTAGGTCGCAGGCCTTCTGCAGTTGGGGAAGGAACTAGCGGTGAGCTCAGATGCCTGACAGCATGCTCCGGGGCCAGCTGCCAGGCGAGGGATGCCCGTGGGCATGGGGTACCCGTGCAAGATGCTCCCTCTCAGCATCTGAGTGCTTGCCAGGCTGCTCGGTCCTGCCCAGGGAAGACCTCTGGGGAAAGTGAGAGGATCTGGGCTGATTCCCAGTCTGGCAATCGGTGGGAACTGTGGTTTACCAGGTTCACGTCCATCTGATGGAAGCTGGACAGAAGCCAGAGCTTGGGATGAACTTCCAACCGACTCAGACCATGCAGAAAATGTGCAAAGAGCCTCCTGGACAGCAGGCAACCAGAATTTACAAGGCACAGGGGGTGAGTGGAAGTGAGAAGCCCTGCCAGGAAAGAGTGGGACCACAGTAGCCTGGGAGGAAGACACAGGGTCAGAAGGCAGCAAACCAGCGTGTTTGCTTCTATTTTTAAAAAGGCAAGAGAAAAGCCTCCCTCTTGGCAAAGCTGGGCATAGCCTGGCAGGTCCCAGGGACGTTGGTGGTGATCTGGGTGCAAGCTGCCTGTCCCACTCACTCTTTGGTCAGGCTGCCAAGGTTTTAGGGTGGCTGCTCTCAGCATCTCAAGGACGAGGAAGAATCGCAGGTGTCAGAGACTCAGGAATTAGCAATGGAGAAGCAGCTACAGTAGAAACACCCAGAGGGAGGGGCACGACCCTGACTCTGATCCCGCCCTTGACCCCAGACCAGCACAGGCTCACTTTCTAGGTCTCAATTCTGGCAGGTAGCCAATCTCGGTGCACCGGTCAGCAGTGCAGTGACCATTCCCAATCCCCTGGTGGCGTGAACTCAGCGTTCTAAGGTTTCCATCTTGGATTCCCTGGTCTGTGAAGACAGGCCTGGGGATGAGGCGATCGCAGAGGGGAAAGGAGAAAGTTGCTTGGTATTAGCGTTCGGTTCACTCTGAAAATGGAGGAGGATGCTATTTTCCTCTTAATCAACCCCAAGTTTCTGTATCCGTAACTGGAGGCAGCCAGGCTGCCTGCTATGTCTTCAGCAAGCAGGATGACCAGCTGTCCTGTGTCCACTACCAGAAGACCCCCTGGCTCCCTCTGCACAGGTCTAACCTCTGCTTTGATTCCCCCGGCACTGATGACCACGTCACTTCAGTCCAGGGAGTTCCTGACCCTGGGCTCTGGTGACCCTGGTGTCCACTTTACTGATACAGCTGGCTCTTGGGATGTGCGTAGTCTGCACGTTGGCAAGTGGCTCTAAAAAGCCCCATAAGCACCCGCAAAGCATTTTGGAGAGTGAGCAAGTCCCCTGTCGGGAACGGAGAAGGTGGTGTTTAGCTGAGAATATATTTGCACAGAAAGTCTTGGCATAAACATCAGCTTGCAAAATAAACAAGGCAAAGAAATGTTCCCGAGTCTAGCACCAGGCTGGGCGCTGCTCACCCACCCCGAGATCAGCCTGTGCGAGACCATCGGAAGAGATCGGAGCTGCCAAGATGACGGCGGGACAGAGCAGCCCTGCCCCCGCAGCCTTCCAGGGTCTGCCCCCCACCCACATCCAGCCCCGACGGTCCAGAAAAGGGAGGGGACTGTGAGCCTCATGGTGATGTCCCCCAGGAAGAAGGGCAGCTGCTCCTGAGGAGGGGACCCTAGGGCAAGCAGAGCTCCAGATGCAGAGTGGGGACAGGTTGTGAACAAACCCCATGGTGGGAGGTCCCAGGAACCCAGACTCAGGGCTGCTCTCTGAAGATGCTGGCAATCATTACCAGGTTCCCTCCGGGGACCCACAGAACAGGACCCCTGCCATCCCGACCCTCTTCCTGGCATTGATTATCAACAGGAGAAACAATGGCTCTCCATGAGGTCAGGTGACGTCCCTTGGATGACTCACCCACAGACCTAGATGCACCATCAAGCTCAGCCTGGGCCATCACGCCACTGACCCACACCATGGGCAGTAGTCAGCAAGCACGTGCAGAGCAGGTGGTGGTCGCTACTACTGAGTCCCCAGAGCCGTGTGAGTGGACAAAATGACCCTCAAGTTCCTACCACCTGGTCATCTCCTGTGCAGGGCCACAGGACCATGTGGCCAGCTGCAGAGATGCTGAGAGGCTGCCGTGAGTCCTTTTCTCCTTCCAAACGTCCCTCCAGGCACCTCTGTTCACTTCTGCACACGCCCGTCAGCAGCAGGCCCTCTGCCCCTTTCCAAACGCGCGAAACGCTCCATCACTGATGCCGTAGGACTGCAGCCTGAGTGGCAGCCCTGAGAAGCCGCCCCTGCAGGGCCGAGTGGAGACTCTCCAGACACTTCTCACCAACGTTTCTGCAGCGTCTTCTACAAGACGGTCCCAGGAAATGAAGCACAGGGACGGTGCCTCGGGAGAAACCCTGTCCTTTGGATTCTCATCTCAGCGTCTCAGCCGCTGGGCTGGTTTGGTCTTATAAAGAGAAACAGCCTGTAGAAACACTCACGCGCCGCTTCCAGGGCTTTGGCTCCTCTCCCTCAGCCCTAAAATCTCATTATCACATTCCTCTCCGCCGTGGTCCGACATTTCTCAAGTACAATTAGGTCTCCGGGTGAGCCGTGTAGTAATGGAATTGGAAATAAATCAGGAGCAGGGTCGCCCAGGGTGCAGGGCACCTTTGTGGCCTGGGAGGAATCCCTCCTTGCCTCTGCTGATTTCCTCTGTAGGGCTTCATTTCCAGACTCCCTGGGTGGTGGCAAATGGGGACACCGCCACTCCCAAGCTGGGAGACAGGGTGTGCTTCCATCAGCTGCAGCCGAGGTCTATTGGGACCTTGCGGTGACAGCCCACCACCAAGAGATCACCGTGAAGGCTCCTCTGGTGGCAATGCCTGTGGCCGGTGGAAAGGCGTCGATAGGACTGGCTGCATCTCTTCTCCTGTCCAACGGGGGTCTGGGGTGAGGACACGAGCCCCCAGGCTGCAGGGATGGAGCGGGAAGAGGGTAGGGATCACCAGCAGGCATGGGGGAGGCATTGCCAGGGGGAGGAACAGGACCCAGCCAGGCTGAGGCAAGGGTGCTGGTTTCCACTGCTCACAGGCCAAGGGATGGGCTTCAGGCAGGTTGGGGAGACACTGGCTGCAGGAAACGTCCCCTTGGATTTGCTGGATGACTGGCATTCTGCCCCACAGTGCTGTGGGGAGGTGTTGAATCTCTCCCCAGATCCACGCATCACAGGCGTGGCCCCAGAGGGGCTGTTGGGAGGTGCTGAGGACCACAGGAGACGGTGTCTTATACAGGTACTTAGGTCACTGGAAATGTGTCCCCAAAGGGAATTATGGGATCCCAGCCCACCCTCTCTCTCTCTTTGCTTTCTGGTCGAGCAGTCATTCTCCACCAGGTCATGTTCCTGCCATGACCTCTAGAGGCCCAAAGTGTAGGGTCACTCAGTCACAAACTGGAGGCACAGAACCTTTCTCTTTATAACTGATTATCTCAGGTATTCCATTATAGCAATTCACAGCTGACGGACACACACATCTTCCCAAACAATCCCTCTGGGGCAGCTCTCCTACTCCAAGGCTGATGGGGAAGCAAGCCTGGAGGTCTGGGTGGTCCTCACAACCACAGCAAGCCCACTCCTTCACACCCCTGTCTAGAACTCTGCGAGAAACCCCCATCATGGCTGGATACAGGACTCAGCACGGTCTCTCCTGGGAAGGAGACAAGTGCTCCTCTGGCTGAGGGTTTTGCTCTTTGAGGAGAATGAAAAGCTGATTTGAAAGAGACCCAAGTGTCTGGGCAGATGCTGAGGCTGCCTGGCCCCGGGGCCCCACCTCTCCTGTGCCTGGAGTCCTGTCCTGGGCCGGTGCACTGCCCCCTGCTGGTCATGAGGGTAATAGCTGCACATCAACTGGTGGACACTGAGAGCTTCATCCCCAGAGTCAGTGTAACAGAGCAAGAAAACAACAGAACCAGCACCGGCATCACCGTCACCTGCCCTGCCCTGGCTTCCCGTCACAGTGGCAGAACGCAGTCCATCCTGCTGCAGGAGGCTCTTGGCAAGAGCAGAGGCGGGTGGACAGACTGCCACTGCTCGGAATCTCAAGGGCCTCGCCCCTTCCCGGTCACTTCCCCTCCAACTGTCTGCGAGGGGGAGTGTCAAGTCCAGAGCTGGGTCCCCTTGTGCTTTCTCTAGAGGAGTGACCTGAGGACATTTCACTCCTAAAGTCCATTGGTAAATGGGCACTGAGCAGCCCCCACAGGACACAGCAGCAAACAAGCATATTTATCAAGACCTTTGGTAGCTGGTCATGATCACAGAGGGCATGCTGGGTGCCAGGCACCAGGCTAGGCGCCTTCCACCGATTAACTTCTGTATCTGCAATAGCCTGGCTGGCATCTGTCACCACACACTTGCCCTGATGTCAATGCAGGGAAATAGTTAAGTCTTAGCGAGTAGGAATTGTTATGGGTGAAATTGTTTCTCCAGAATCTCACACTAAACCCAGTGTGAGTGCATTTGGAGACAGGGTCTTTAAGAAGGAAATGCAGAATACATGAGGTCCCAGAGCCTGCTTCAGTGGGACGGGTGTCCCCTTAAAAGAGAGACAGCAGGGATCTCTCGCTGCATGCACAGAAGACAGGTCCCAGGAAGACACCCGAAGGCAGCCATCTGCAAGCCAGGGGAGAGCCATCACCAGATGCAAACCCTGCCAGCACCTTGGCCTTGGAGCTCCAGCCTTCAGAACCACTGCAGAGTGAGCGTCTGTCACTTGAGCCACCCAGGTTGAGGTATCGTGTTACATCAGGATGAATACAGGAACTATGGCAACTGTGTTTTCCAAAGATCATCCAAGGATGACTTCCACTGCACATATTCTCCTTAAAATGTGACCTTGACATTCCTCCCACTGAGAGGTGGAATGGATGTTCCTGCCTCTGAACCCAGGCAGGACTTTGGGACTCTTGACCAAAAGAGCTCCTGGTGCTCCTTGGAGGGCTGGCGTGTGGCTTCTTGAGCTGATTCCCTGGCTCCTGGAGCCCCAGGGCTGCCAGAGAAGCAGTCTGACTACCCTGCAGCCCAGGTAACTCTGTGGAGGTGCCCTGGGAGGGAGGGAGAGGCAGAGAGAGGGAAGAGGCCATCCTGACCCTGCTTCTCCAGTGCAGGCTCCAGCTGCCGTGTCTTTTTGCAGCTTGGTGAGGAGCCAGGAGCTAGGACTGCCGGCCAAGTCCTTCCCAAGTTCCTGGCCCACATCAACCACGAGGGACAGCCAGGTGCTCATCCTTGTGGTTGAGGGCCAGCACTTCTGGGGGAACATTCTCTAATGGACCAGGTGACAGATCCCATCTCAAGATACAGCGAGGGGTACAGGGGACAGGCAGTCCTGACTCTGACCTCCAGTGTTTCCAGGAGTTTCATGTTGGAAACACTGGAGGTCAGAGTCAGGACCCAGCCCAGCTCCCCACCTCATAGACCCAAGGGCATGCATAAGTGGTCCATTGGAAAAAAAGACCACTGCAGAACTGAGCGGGGGAGCAGTGTCATCCCCCAAAGACCAGCCACTTCTGCCCCCCACTGCCTCTGAACCAAAGGTGGGGGAATTCAACTGACTCTGGAAGCTGCACACCACGTTCTCAAAAGATGGGCTCGGAAAGCCTCCTGCGCCGATCGCGCGTCTCCAGGTGTCAGTAGCCTTGTGGTCCAGGGCCGATGATAGCCTTCAAGTTGTCTTCACTCCCTTTCAGAGGAATGATGATTTAAAGTGGGATCCTCAGAAGCGAGGCCCGAGAGTTAATGGTATCCTGCTGGCTGGGTGCCATCACTTCTGAGGACCTGAATAATGAGACGCACATTGCCCTTCATGTTTTAACAATGCTCCAGGTAATGGAAGAGCTTTTATCCCAGCCCCCGCCTGACACGGCCTTCTAAAAAGCTCCGGGACTGGTTAAGTGGGAGGAAAGAGAAACCTCGGGAGAACAGAGCCGATGGAAGGTTCTGCGGACGTGATTTCTATTCAGAGGGAGGCAGCCCAGCCCGGCTCAGTGCCCCAAGCCTGCAGCACCACCGTGGGCTCTTTGGAAGGTGTCATCCATTAGGGCCGTCATCGTCCCTGATGAGGCTGCATCTGGAGAGGGCAGGATTATTGACAGATTGCCTGTCACCTTGGTCCTGTCAAGCCTGTCAGGAGGCTGCCAGTCATGGATATCCTTCCCTCTGAGCAGCTCCTTCCGAACTCGGAGGCACATGCAGCCAGCCAGGGGCCTGCCGGGGGAGAGGCCATCAGGCTGACCACACCAGGGTGCTGACTTGCTCCCTGGGAATCTGCTCTCGGGGTGACACAAAGCAACAGCCTTTGTATTTTGTTCTTCCAGGACAGTCAGAGAATGTGGTGTGCATTGGTGTGGTGCTCATTCCCGTGGCTGGAGAACCCCCCAGAGTTTCCTCTACCACCCCTGCCTATCCGCTCCGCTGTTGATAGACATCTGGGTTATCTCCACCCTTGGTCATTGGGGTCATTACTGGGCATTCATGCACAAGTTTGGGTCTGGGAATATATTATCTGGATTCTTAGGTGTGCACCTGAGACCTTTTGATAACTGGGCTTAACTTTTATTCTATCTATTTATTTTGACATTGGTGCATTAGAGATATACATAGAAGTGAATGGCCATGGGGTACGTATGCACACACACAGCGGGCTTCATGGATTTCATTTGGCAGCTGCTCCCCTTACCCAGCTCTCCTTCCCTTCCCTTGAGTCCCTTCCTTGGCTCCACTTTTCTCCTTTTTATTTTCATGGTATTTGCCCCTCGTCCCCTGTCCCCCATTTCCTTGGAGCTCTTGCATAGAACAGAAAACACTGGGCCCTTGGCTTTCTGAGTCTGGTTTTTCTCACTTAGTGTGATGTCCTCCGGTTGGTCCCATTGAGGACTTGCCAAGAAGCAAGTGCCATCCCACTCGCTCCCCGTGGACGCACAGGTGCTCCGCCTTGCCCACAGCCGCTCCCACAGGTGTCTCTGTTGACTGTAGCTATCCTGATGAACAGAAAGCCGCATCTCACTGTGATTTTCATGTGCATTTGCCTGGTGACTAATTATGTTGGGAACCTTTCCATGTGCTTATTTGGCCATTTGTATCTACTAGTATCTTTTATCTATTTTAAAAAATTGAGTTAATTGTGCCTTTATTGTTGAATGGTAATAGTGCTTTGTGAGTTCTCGACACTAGGTGCTCATCAGATGATGATTGCAGATGACTTCTTTTATTCTGCACGCTGCGTCTTCACTGTCTTCACAGGTCCTTTGAAGCACACAAGTTTTTAATTTTAAGAGAATCTGATTCATTTGTTGTTTTTTCTTTTCTTTTGCTGCTTGTGATTTTTTTCGAGTTGTAACTAAGAAACTATTGCCCATCCAAGGTCAAGCACACCTGCTTGCTTCTAGTATTTTAGTTTTAACCCTTCCATCCAGGGTTTTGATCCATTTTGATTCATTTTTGTAGATGGTAATATGTAGGGATCCACTTTTTTCTTTTTTTTGCATAAGGATGACCCAGTTGTCCTAACACCAATTATTGAAAAGACTATTGTGCTGGATGCAGTGGTGCATGCTTATAATCCCAGCAACCCAGGGGGCTGAGGCAGGAGGATCACAAGTTTGAGGCCAGTCTCAGCACCTTAGTGAAATCCTGCCTTAAAATAAAACATAAAAGGGCTGGGAATGTAATTCAGTGCTAGAGAGTCCCTGGGTTCAATACTTAGTACTGCAAACAACAATAACAACAACAAAACTATTATTTCCCATCCAATCTTCTCAAGACTTATTCCTGTTAAAAATCAACCAACCACAAATTGATGGGTTTATTTCTGGGCTTTCTATTCCACCCATCTGCGTATGTCTCTCTCTGTATCTACACCGTCTATATCTATGTCAGTAGCATGCGATGCTGGTTGCTATAGCCTCGTACTACACTTTGAAATATGGGAGTGTGAACCCACCAAATTTGTTCTTCTTCTTTACATTGCTTTGGTATTTTTTGTGTAGTGCTGGGGATTGAACCAAGGCCTTATGCACCCTAGGCAATCCCTCTTACCACTGAGCCACCCCCCTCCAGTCCCTCCTTGTGAATTTTTTAATTTGCTTGACAATTTCTGCCCAAATAGCAGCTGGGATTTTGATAGAAATTGCATTGAATCTGTAGGTCAATTTGGGGAGCACACAAGACGCCTTTCTATTTGGGAGTTCTTTCATTTCTTTCAACAATATTTTGTAGTTTTCAGAGTACAAATCTTGTACTTCTTTTGACAAATTTATTCCCGAGTATCTCATCCCTTTTGATGCTATTGTAAATGGAATTTTTTAAAAGTTCATTTTCAGATATTCGTTACTCTGCACAGAAAATACAATGCCTATTAAGTTTTGCATATTGATCCTTCAACCTTGCAAAACTCTTCTATGGGTTCTAATAGTTTTTCAGTTGGTTTCTCAGGGTTCTCTGTAGGGAACATTATGTTATGTTAATTATGTTATCTGCACACAGAGAGTTTTATTCCTTCCTTTCTGTTTTGTGCACCTTCGATTTCCTTTTCCTGCCTAATTGCATTGGCTGTAACCTCAAGTACAATGTCAAATAGAAATTGTGGAAGTGGATATAGTTGCCTTGGTTTTGATTGTCCAGATTCTGCTTTAGAGAGAGTAGTAAACAATGTACCCAGGCTCCTACAGAAGGAATGGGCAAGTAAGGGGATCATTTCATCAAAATAAAAAGTTTAAAAAGTTGGCTTGTGTAGAACTTTAGATCCTAGAGATGCAAAAATTATGAAATAGTGGTCCAGAAGAAGTCATCTGAAACATTCCCCGAAGGAGATTAATGCAGCAAAAATGTGGTTGGTACCCAATGAGAGGAAGGAGAGGGTAGAGCAGACAGCTGGAGGACACCCAGGATGAAAGCTGGTGAGGCTGAAAGCTAGCCCACCCGGAGTTCTTAAAAGACAGCCTGGGAGTGGAGGTCAGGGTGACACCATGTGAACACATGGGAAGACTGTGAGAAGGCAGACAAGACTTGGAGGCCAATGTCAAGCCCCAGATGGATCAGGGGCAAGTGGGGGACAAGGTCAAAAGACCCTAAGTGTTTTAACGAAATTTCTCAAGTGCCAGCTACCCTTGGGAAGGATATTAGCACACTTAAAGTTTCTATTTGAGCCAAATAGATGTCACAGAAATAGAACAGGGACTAATGTCCACTGGTGGGCCCATCCACACAGTGGTCCAGCTGGCATTGTTGGAACTACACGGGCCACCCTGCATGGACTGAGCCCAGGGACCCTGTGGCAGAATCACCTGGTGATCCCAAGTGACTCATGTGCTCTAGCCTCATCCCCCTTGAGGTTCTTAAATTCCAAGATGATCGGAGGGTCCAGACAGCAGGCTGGTTAGAGTCATCTGACTCCTTTTCAGCCAGCACTCCTGTGCCTTCTAAGTTAATGTCCCTTCAATGTCCAGCTTGTTCTGTTTGCCCACAGAGCTCCTTCACATTCACCTGTTGTGGGGCCACACAGTGGCACCGTGCGGAGGTAAAGAGTCTGGTTTTGGGCATCAGACATCGCTGGGCTGGAAGTCAGCCCAGTCCTCACTGACGGAGCTCTGGCCTTGGTTCTCTTCTGCTGCGCCCCCCACCCCAAGACATTACAGCTAAAAGCCCGCCATTGGCTAGGCAGTCAATGAGTTGCAGAGCACGTGATGGAGAACAATCGCCAAGACCAGATGGCTATTACCGCTGACAAACCACCCCATGGGTAGCAGGACGGACACGGTTATCTTTATGCTACGAAATCAGATCTGGCAGTTAGGATGCAGGGGCTTTTCCAGAATGACATCACCACATAGGACCGGAGCCAGTTCTCCAACCCCGTTCCCCTGATTTACGATCGGTTCGTGTTCTCCCCACCCCACTACCCAGGCATTTGACTTGGTGAGTGGCTTATTAATTAGAACTGATTTTTAAGTCGTAAAGCAGCCACAAAGATGCCTGAGGAGGAGAATCTGTGACTGCAACCTGACGCCACCATCTTGGAGCTTCTCTGACCTGTACCTGAGTCACAGAGGTGCCGGGCTCCACCCTCAAAGTCACTCTTTGGAATATGCTGGTGTTGGCCTTGAGGGTGTGGGAGGGGAGAGAGTCGCATTGTCTAGGAAGCCACCAAGGTGGCCCAGGTGTTCTCTGGGTGGGAAGGCTCCTGGGCAAGGGGAGGGGAGAGAGCCTGCTGGCGTTCCTCATTGAGGAAGAGCCAGGCCAGCTACCTACACAGAAGCTTTGCACTCGCATGACCTGGAGTCCCGTTCATGACCAAAGCTTGTGCTTGATCAATACTAAGGACTTGGCTCAGAATCCAGGCTCTTTCATAGACATTCAGTTCAGGGAACTGAGTGTTTACCCAGAAAAGGTGAAAAAGGATTTCCATTCCCCAATTAGCTCCTCCATTAACCTCCATTGATTCTGGCTGCTCCAAATTGAGTTTCCTTCATTGGAATTCATTTTGAGTTGCATTGGGAAGGAATAGTAGGACCCAGGAGCTGGTCCAGATGTTAGTCCTCTGGGTTCGGGACGTATTTGCAAACTGCAATCTTGGAGCACACAAGGGGAGAAGGGGCAGTTCTAGGTTCTGGGGTTGGTTGAAGAGCATGTCTTGGGGTTGTGGAAGTCCCAGGCGCAGGGCTCCCCACTAGGCAACTGTTAGCAGAGGGTGTTCAAGAGACAGACGTCACGTGTTACAACACATGTGCTTCTGGGAAGGGTCACTGCTTGTCCTCACGTCTTGCCTGTCTCACAGTCCCTCAGCTCCCACCGGCTCAGCCTTGGCAATTTGGAGCTGGGAATGCTGGAATAACGCTGCCACTTCTCAAAGTCACACAAGGTCACCCAAGGCTCCAGATAAAGGTGACAGATCTTCAGAGAGTGGGAAATGCAACAGCCCATGAGCCAGCCAGTGCCCCACAAGCCTGTCAGACCTGACCAGGTGGGAAGGCGGAGCTGGTGGATGGCAGCTCTTGATTCTGTCTTCATGAATGATTGAGTTATGCCGTCTCTCAAGTGAAGTCAGAGCTGAGTGTGTCAATCCTGCCTGCTGAACATGCATCCACAGCTCTGGGCATCCAGGGATTGGGGTTTGGCTCTAGGCAGGAAGGGACAGAATGGACAGCGTGGAACTCAGAACTCCCACGTGTGTATCTTCTTATCAAGAAGGGTTTGCTACGACCCAGAGCAGGGCCTTGGGCACTGCCCACATCAGGGACGGACACATCTGCTGTGCCACCAAAGCTGGGGCTTCTTCAGACCCTGCAGAGCTCGGGTGGGGAGGGGTCACCAGGAGGAACCCTCAGGGTTGAAGAGCCCCCTCCTCCTACCTCTCTCCGAGTCACTGCTGCTCCAGTGTCCCTCCAGGCACGAGGCCCTTCTCAGAGGTTCTTATTCAGAGGAAGCCGCTTCTCAGGCAGCTCGCCTCCAGCCCAGAGCCCCTCCTCAATGCATAGGGCCTTCCTTCCCAGGATTCCCGCCCCCCATGTTGAGAATGGAGTTGTCCCTTTGAGGTGTGACATGCCCTGAGGGCCAGGGGTCTGGGAGCGTTGTGACCTGAGTGCCCACGCAGTGGTCTGGAAGGCTGCGGAGCCCCAGGACAGGGTACTCCCAGGAGACCCACTCTGCCCACACGCCATCGGCCATCTCCCTGGGGCAACTCCTGAGCTGATGAGGGAGGACCGCTCAGGGCAGCCTTCTGCCCCTTCCAGGTCCAGTGGCCAGTGCTGGGACGCGATGGGACCCTCACAACCAAGATGCTGGTGGGGAAAGTGGCTTAGGTGTCCCTCCCTCTGCATTTTAAAGGGACTATTTGGGACCTACGATGACTTCACCAGGTCTGGGACTCCTGCGAGACTCCCCAGCAGCCCAGCATGCACTGACCTGGTCGTGACCATGAGGAAGCAGGGCTCGATGGGCAGAGAACACCCTGCGAAGAGGCTGGTCGGCCAGGGACTCGGCCCCTCCCACTCTCTCGAGGATGCCAATGAGGTTGATGTCGCTCGGCGTCTGGCACCAAAGCTTGAGCACTAGTGGAAGGCTCCAAGTGTCCCTGGAAGTGGCAGTGGCTCCTTCCCTTTTGGGAGCATGGGGGCAGCAGGGAGGGGAAGAGCCAGGCGCTGGCGGGAGTCCTGGCCCTGCCCCTGCTGCCCGAGCATCCTGGGCTGCAGAAGCCACCAGTGTGGAGAGCATTAAAGGACCTCACCCTTGCCCAGCATGAGTCACGGCTGAAGCCCAGGAGCCCTCACTGAGTGTGGTCCAGTGTGGTCCTTGGTGCTGAGATGACAAAGATGACGACACAGGACTCCTGCCCCAGCAGGGACACATTCACAGAACTGACCACACTCCAGCCGACCACACATTTATTAGACACCTACTGTTTGCGGGGTATGGTGCCAGGAGCTGGGAACAGGGACAATCAGCCGACAGCCCTGGCTCTCCGGCTGGCGGGGAGTCTATTCACAAACCTTTCAGTCGGCTGGACCCTTTTTGGTGAAGGTCAGTTGGAAGAGGATGTGAGTCTGAGCTGATCAGTCAGAACAGAGGGTGCCCAGGGCTCCCCCTGCTTCCCCGCAGATGCTCTGTGTCCTCCCCCTGCCAGCCGGGCTCTAAGAGGAGCTGCGACCTGGCCTGCCCAGGGCCCCCGTCCTGCCCCTGCTGGGAAGATGTAGGCACACCTCTCATGCTAACAATGGGCAGCCAGGGTCCCGAAATGCAGCTCTGAGAGGGAGAGCGGCTCTCGTCCTCCAATCTGGGTCTCCCCAGCCAGTTTGCTGACCACCAGGTAGAGAGCCGTGGAGAAGCCGAGCCCTGCTGGGCCCTGCTGATGCGTGGATTCATTCCACAAAAGCCAAACGGGGCTGTAGCTCCGTGGTAGAGTGCTGGCCCGGCACGTGCTCAGTCCCCAGGGCCACACACACACACACACACACACACACACAGCACCTGGTGTAGGTACAGCCATCTCCCCCACTGTTACAAGAAGGAGAAAAGGTGGGGCAGCCTTCAGGCACTTGCTCAGGTGAAGCACAGCTAGCAGAGGGGGTCCTGGTCCCAGTGAATCCCATCCCCGAGTTCAAGCCCTAAGCCAGGGATAGCGCGTCACTCATCTCCATTCTTGGCAGCACCATCTCTCCCAGCCACCCAGCTCTGCCGGGGCAGCGTGAAGGCTGACAGAGGCCCAGATGCAAGCCAAGGGACACAGCCACGTTCCATCTGAACGCTATCTGTGGGCACGAGGTTTCAAACTTTGTTTGATTTGCACGCGTCACAAGATATTTTCTTCTATGCATTTCAACCCATTCTTACCTCGCAGGCGGTGGTTAGGCTCGGGGTCACCATTGGCAATGTACCCCTTGGAGAGCAGACTGTGCCCATATTGGGTGCTGGGTGACTCTGTTTGCCTGTTCAGGGTCGTCAAAGGCTGGCCCCCACAGTGTCCCTCTTAACTTTTCTTTTCTGTTGGTACCAGGGATTGAACTCAGGGACACTCCCCCACAGAGACACCTCCCCAGTCCTATTTCGTATTTTATTTAGACATAGGGTCTCACTGAGTTGCTTAGTGCCTTGCTTTTGCTGAGGCTGGCTCTGAACTCATGATCCTCCTGCCTCAGCCTCCTGATCTGCTGGGATTACAGGTGTGTGCCACTCTGCCCAGCTTTAACGTTTTACTGTGGAAACTCACGGGCCCCCATAGATGTGGACAGAACACTCCACACATCCCCACAGGCCTTCCACAGCTGCCCGTGTGAGGTCATAACATGGGCTAGAAGTCGGGGTGGGGGTGAGTAAAGGAATAGGTGTGGCCAAGCCCACCTGAGTCCGACAGGTGTGCACAGAGCATCAGTGGGAGGCTCAGCTACCCTCGACCCTGCACCAGGGACAGGGTGCCCTGGGAGTGCCCAGAGGCTGGGCTGCCATTTCCAAACCATGGCAGGAGCCGTCCAGGAAGATCAGAATGGCGAGCCGTCAGGAGCAGAGGTGGGCCGGTGCAGGATCTCTCGGCCCCACCTGAGGGATTAAATGAGAGCTGGTGACTCCTGTGTGTCCCCGGGCCAGCATGGGGTGATGCCCCAGAAGGAGCTCCTCCTGGCTGTCCCCGTCACTCAGCTCCTGAAGTGAAGAGGCGGAAGCGGGCCTGTGCTCATTTGCCTCAGTGATTGATTTTCTTTAAGAATCCCAAGTGCTTAGGGGGAAAATTCCAAAACAACAATCAGTGTTTTTCAATAAACAGCTGATGGTGGGATGGAGCGGGAACGTGACGCCGTCCTGCGGAATGAGAGCTCATTACGCTGCCATCTGTGTGTGGCTTCACAGGAAGCGAGGCCGTGGCCGGCTCCTCTCCCAGGGGGAGGCCTCACCTGCTCGGGCTCTGGTCTGGTCCAGTGTGCAATCTAGTGTCACTTTGAAAACAAGGACTTGCAAACACAAGGACTTCTGCTTCCAGGACTGGAGAGGAGCTGGGGGCCTCATGGAACAGGTCGTGGGGTCAGGGCCTTCTTCTCTGGGTCAAGGTCGTGGTGGGAAGAGTCCCATCTGTCTCAGCTTCCCTCACGGAGGCACCAGGACCAGCTTCCGTTCCTCAGGGCTTCTCCACAAGATGGTGCCCACCCATGGGACACACCGCACTCATTGCCAGGTTCTTTGTCCCCTCCTCTCCTGAGATGTGGTTTGCATCACCCTTTAGGAAGGAGGGTCCCATCCCTCATCTCTGAGCTCAACCAGGGACTTGACACAATGAACCAAGGTACCAAGACCAAGATGGAAATGACCACCTTCAGGCTTTGGCTTCAAGATACCAGGGGTGTTTCTGTTTGCTTCAAGCTTTGCTGTTGCACCAGAAAAACATCCCCACGCCAGCTTGCTGGCCCAGCAGGACACCGAGATGTTTACCAGCAGGGGACACTTCACTTCAATTGCTGTGTGAGGCCAGCATAATGTACAGTGAGACTCAGGAATGATCAGCACACCTCCATCCCTGCCAGCCTTCACAACGGGAAGAAATTACAAGCGAACATTATAGGCCACTGAGTTTTGGAAGCGTTTTGTTACACAGCAGTAGCTAGCTGATACACGAACTGACTTTAAATGCGAGTGAACCATAAGCAGGAAGCCTAGTCTGCTCGAGAAAATAATTCTGACATCGTTTAAACCAAAGTGGAAGTGAGACTTTATTTCACGTATAGATTAGATTGCCAGCCTTTGTGGGGATAATTCAGACTCTGTCCCACAGAATGTGGAGAGTATGACAAAAACCCCTTATTCAGGGAATGCAGTTGGCCACTATGAACATCAAACATTTTTCTGCTCTGGTGGGACGATGCCTTTATATGAGTATCCATCACTTGGGTCACTGGCCTCAGAATAGGAACTCCGTGGTCAGTGGTGAGTCTCAGCCTGTGTTTCCAACACTCCCTGTGAGATTGACCGTGTTGTGCAGCTAAGGCTGAGAAGGACCGAGCTGTCTGATGCTAAAGATCTAAAGGGTTAAAATGTGATAGAGATCTGGAGACAATGCCACCTTCTCCTTTCCCCAGCACTGAGCGCACTTCTCAGTCACCGTCATATCAGACCCGCCAGGAGATCTTTTCTATGTGGTTTTCTGATGGAGAGGGGAAGGGCTCTGCTTGGGTGGAAGGCAGCTGCCAGCCCATGAGAAGCGAGTTCCTCGCCCTCCCCTGGAAGCTTGCAGTCCATCGATTCCCTCCTCAGCGCTGCTTCCATCCCGACTCAGCAGCGGGGAGGGGGTGCAAGTGTTCCCCAGCTGCTCTCTGCTCTGCCCTGTGTGCTCTGAAACCCATGGCGACCGTCGCAGGGAATGATCCCAAGTCCCAGGAATGCCAGGACCCTGTCTAGTGGTCCCTGCAGTGCTGGACTTGACTGGTTTAGCTCCCAGCAAATCGATCCTGGGAAAGCCTGTTCGGGGGGCCTCTGCCAGCCACGGGCACCACAGGGAAGATGCAGAATGGACCAGAGACCAACTCTGACGTTTGCCCTGATGCCCACCAGAGGTGAGTAGCTCTGTGGCTCACTCAACTCCCTGGGCCTGCAGGTGCAGCTCCCAACACTGGGCCACGTCGTAGACCCCAGCACTGGCGGAGCAGAGATCCCACAGGCTCCTGGGCCTCCAGCTTGCCTGGCACAGTCCCAGCATGGCCACTTAACAACCCCGGGACCTGGGCAGGCGGGGCACCAATTTCCCCACCTGCACAACGGGTGGCATGGCCCTGCACCTGTGCAATCACCTGTGCAGCCCGACACCTGCATTCCCACTATGCTCCCTCTGCACATATTAGGTGCTCAACAAACAGTAAGATGCACTGATGTAAGAGCTAGGAAAGTGAATGCCTAAGGAGATGGGTCTGGCTGCATTATCAGCCCTTCCCCCTGCTTTTTGTCCCCGACCCTGGTAAGGTCATGTCCAGTGTACTCTTAAACCTGAGGGGTTTTTTATTTGAAATATAATCCACATATCACGAAGTCACCATTATAAAGAGCTTTCTGTGTGTGTTAAATGTTCACAGGGGTGAGAACCCTTGGCACCAATCCAGGACATCTTCACCACCTCCAGAGAAGCCCCACATCCAGGGCATTCACCCCCATGTGCTCTCCCCCAGCACCTGTGTGCATGGATCCCTCTGGGTCTATGGATTTCACAATTCTCAACATTTTGTGTAAATGGAATTGCATGTAAATGGAGTAGAAATGAATGCAGTGCATGAGTTTGTGTGTGTAAGGCTGAGTCACTTCATCAGAAAAAAACTACAGGCAACTTCCCGGATGCTCAGTAAACAACACGCTGGGGTCTGTGCGACCTGCGGGCTGTTACCTGACCCCTCCGGCCACTGCACTCTGAACTCTGGGAAAGGCCACGGCTGCTCTGCAGAGCCACCGCCCTGTCCGACTCCCGCATCCCCTGCTCCCTCCATGTGGTCTCCTTGTCAGACCCCTGTGCTCCCAGGGGACAGGTTACGTGGTAGCTCTTTGTCCTGCATGCAGAGGTTTTGCAAAGATGGCCTGGCCACGGCTCACACAGAGAAACCGGGCCACGGCTAATTCCCGTCGCTTTGCACAAAGCTGCTGCTTCTGACGAGGCGGGGTTGTCTCGGATGCGACCTCACGCCAATTTGCGCTTCTTGTCACGGCGAGGTTTTCAACAGACCACTGCTCAAAGCAGAGACAGAGTCCTAACTCCAGGACTCAGAACAAAATACCAGATTACACAGAGCGGCTCGGAGGGTTTATACTGCAATTTCCCCACCAAGGATGTCAGAATCGTCCCCACCTCACTGAGCATCAGCTTCGGGAATGCTAATTACTATGACAAGTATGAAAATATTACCTCTGCTGCTGCTGGAATCTCACTTATGAAAATGTGTTTGAATTTGAGGAGTGTTGTTCTGAAAATACATTGCGTCTCCATTAAAGAAGCTGCAAGGCCACGGACCGCCGCCCCCTCAGCTGCCGTGCTCTTCTGAGTGTCACCGTGCCTGCTGAAGGCGGGGAGGGCTGTGAGCAGCCGTGTAGGGAACTGCATGTACCCAAGATGCGGACCTCCATCCCAGACACATGGGAACCGACCTCCGAACAAAACCTCCAGGACAAGGCCCTGGATCAGCAGCATCAGCAGCACCTAGAAATTTCTTTCTTTTTTTTTTTTTTTTTTTTTGTGGAACCAGGGATTGAACTCAGGGACACTCGCCCACTGAGTCACATCCCCAGTCCTATTTTGTAATTTTTATTTAGAGACAGGGTCTCACTGAGTTGCTTAGGGCCTCGCTAAGTTGCCGAGGCTGGCTTTGAACTCGTGATCCTCCTGCCTCAGCCTCCCGAGTCGCTTGGATTACGGGCGTGCACCACCACGCCTGGCTAGAAATTTCTTAAAAGCACAGATTCCCAGGTTGCACCTCCACTTGCCCAGTGGGACCCCCCAAACTGTGCTCCAGCCCCAGGTGGACGACGCCCTTCAGGAGTCTAGACACCAGTGTAAGGACCGATGCAGAGGCCCACAGGAAGGACCCGCCAGTGCAGGCAATGAGAGTATCAGGGCCCGAGAGGCCAGTCTAGAATGTCACTGTCACTTCCCAAGATAGCAGGACCTGGAGTGAGTCGAGGGCCGACCTCCAAGCAGTGGGTCCACATGCCGGAAACCTTGATTTGACTCTCTTTGGAAAAAGGGCCTCGCAGATGTGATTAAATCAAGGATCCCAGGATGAGATCACCATGGATTATCTGGGCGGTCCTTAATCTAATAACAGGTGTCCTTGT
>JAJEJO010050781.1:48513-79329 GCA_020662805.1 Glaucomys volans | reverse complement strand
GAAGTCATCAAAAGCCTACCAACAAAGAAAAGTCCAGGACCAGATGGATTCACAGCCGAGTTCTACAAGACCTTCAAAGAAGAGCTCATTCCAATACTCCTCAAAGTATTTCATGAAATAGAGGAGGAGGGAACCCTTCCAAACTCATTCTATGAAGCTAATATCACCCTGATACCAAAACCAGAGAAGGACACATCAAGGAAAGAAAATTTCAGACCAATATCCCTAATGAAAATAGATACAAAAATTCCTAACAAAATTTTAGCAAATCCCATACAAAAGCATATTAAAAAGATAGTGCACCATGATCAAGTGGGTTTCATCCTGGGGATGCAAGGGTGGTTCAACATCCGGAAATCAATAAATGTAATTCACCACATCAATAGACTTAAAGTCAAGAACCACATGATTATTTCAACAGATGCAGAAAAAGCATTTGATAAAATACAGCACCCCTTCATGCTCAAAACATTAGAAAAAACAGGGTTAGTAGGAAGGTTCCTTAACATTATAAAGGCTATCTATGCTAAGCCCACAACTAGCATCATTCTAAATGGAGAAAAACTGAAAGCATTCCCCCTGAGAACTGGAACAAGGCAGGGATGCCCTCTTTTGCCACTACTATTCAACATTGTCCTTGAAACTCTAGTCAGAGCAATTAGACAGACCAAAGAAATTAGAGGAATACGAATAGGAAAAGAAGAGCTCAAACTATCCCTATTTGCTGATGACATGATATTCTATTCAGAAGAGCCTAAAAATTCCACCAGAAAACTTCTGGAACTCATAAATTAATTCAGTAAAGTAGCAGGATATAAATTATAAATTAATGCTCATAAATCCAATGCATTTTTATTCATAAGTGATGAATCCTCTGAGGGAGAAATTAGGAAAACTACCCCATTCACAATAGCCTCAAAAAAAATAAACCACTTGGGAATCAATCTAACAAAAGAGGTCAAAGACCTCTACAATGAGAACTACAGAACACTAAAGAAAGAAGTTAAATAAAATCTGAGAAGATGGAAAGATCTCCCATGTTCTTGAACAGGCAGAATTAATATTGTCAAAATGACCATACTATCAAAAGTGCTATACAAATTCAATGAATTTCCAATTAAAATCCCAATGACAGACCTCATAGCAATAGAGCAAACAATCATGAAATTCATTTGGAAGAATAAGAGACCCAGAATAGCTAACGTAATTCTTAGCAAGAAGAGCGAAGCAGGTGTTATCACAATACCAGACCTTCAACTAAATTACAGAGCAATAGTAACAAAAACAGCATGGTATTGGCACCAAAATAGACAGGTAGATCAATGGTACAGAATAGAGGACACAGAGACAAACCCACATAAATACAGGTATCTCATACTTGACAAAGGCACCAAAAACATACAATGGAAAAAAGACAGCCTCTTCAACAAATGGTGCTGGGAAAACTGGAAATCCATATGCAGCAAAATGAAACTAAACCCATATCTCTCACCCTGTACAAAACTCAACTCAAAATGGATCAAGGACCTAGGAATTAGATAAGAGACCCTGCAAATGATAGAAGAAAAAATAGGTCCAAATCTTCATCATGTTGGCTGAGAACCAGATTTCCTTAACATGACTTCCAAAGCACAAGAAATAAAAGCAGGAATCAATAATTGGGATAGAGTCAAACTAAAAACCTTTTTCTCAGCAAAGGAAACAATCAGCAATGTGAAGACAGCGCCTTCAGGGTGGGAGAAAATCTTTGCCACACACACTTCAGATAGAGCACTAATCTCCAGAATCTACAAAGTACTCAAAAATCTTTACACCAAAAATACTAATAACCCAATCAATAAATGGGCCAAGGAAATGAACAGACACTTTACAGAAGAAGATCTACAAGCAATCAACATATATATGAAAAAATGTTCAACATCCCTAGTAATAAGAGAAATGCAAATCAAATGCAAATCAAACCTTAAGATTTAATCTCACCCCAATCAGAATGTCTTCTATTAAGAATACAGGCAACAACAGGTGTTGGGGAGGATGTGGAGAAAAGGGTACACTCATACATTACTGGTGGGATTGTAAGTTAGTGCAGCCACTCTGGAAAGTGGTATGGAGATTCCTTGGAAAACTTGGAATGGATCCACCATTTGACCCTGCTATCCCACTCCTTGGCCTATACACAAAGGACTTAAAATCAGCATACTACAGTGATGCAGCCACATCAATGTTCATAGCTGCTCAATTCACAATAGCTAGACTGTGGAACCAACCTAAATGCCCTTCAATAGATGAATGGATAAAGAAACTGTGGTATATATACACAATGGAATATTACTCAGCCATAAAGAAGAATAAAATTATGGCATTTGTAGGTAAATGGATGATGTGAGAGACTGTCATGCTAAGTGAGATTAGCCAATCCCAACAATCCAAAGGCCGAATGATCTCTCTGATAAGTGAATGATGATGCATAATGCGGGGCAGAAGGGAGGCAAGAATGGAGGAAGGATAGATTGCATAGAGGGAAGGGAGGGGTGGGGTCGGGGTGGAGGGGGTAAGAATAATAACAGAATGATATGGACATCATTGCTCTGTGTACGTGTATGATTGCACAGATGGTGTGACTCTACTTCATGTACAACCAGAGAAACAATAGCTGTACTCCATTTGTGTACAATGAACCAAAATAAATAAATTTAAAAATAAATAAATAAATAAATAATAAAATGTAAGAGCTACATACCCCCAATATACATTTCAAGAAAAGTGCAAGCCTAATTCTAGGAAAAATGGAAAATGTATATTTTTGCCCTTTACGTTATTTATTTGTGCTATATAGACTAATCATCTGTTGTATAGAAATATTACACTCTGTGGAATTCAAAATATTTTGTAATATTTCTAAGTAAAATTAATAACCAATTCTAAAAAAATATATAATACTTGTTAAAATAAGTATTTTTATCAACATACATTAACAATTTAGTCAGCTAAATCAGATCAAGTGATCTGACAAGAACAGTTTTAGAGGAGGAAAAGTTTATTTGACACTCATGGTTTCAGAGGTCTCAATCCACAGAAGGCTGGCTCCATTCTTTGAGGCTCAAGGTGAGATAGAACATCATAGCAGAAGGATGTGGTGGAGGAAAGTGGCTCAGGATAGCACACCAGGAAGCAGAGAGAGGGAGAGAGAGAACCTCCCCTCACCAGGGACAAAATATAAACCCCAAGATCACGTACCCAATGACCTACCTCCTCCAGCCACATTCCACCTGCCTGTAGTTACCACCTAGCTAATCACTATCAGAGGATTAATACCAACTAGGTTTAAACTATCATAACTCAATCATCTCATCTAAACTTTCCCGCATTGTCTAACACCTCATATCTAAACTGTTAACAATTGGTTATACTATTTTGCCACTATCACTAGATATTGAACCTTCAAAGTCTGAATATCTCTTCATCTCTGTGTGCCCAGCATCCAGCACAGCCTGGCACTTAATAAGTGAATTTAATAAAGGTCTGCTGAATAAATAACTCAACATGAGACAAAAACAGAAATATCATTAAGTGATTGTTATTTTAAATACTTTCCTCTGAAAACACTCCATAATTAGAATGTGTGATCATTAGGCTACATCCAAATTAAACTTGAAAATGATTATTGTTGGCATGTGTTTGTACACAATCAAAACCTTACTGTTATTATTCTACCACTGCTTTTTCAGAATTGGAAAGACCAGTTTGACATTGTCAGGATCCTTTTGTATACTACACCAAACACTTTTGCATCATGGAATATCCCTCTTCAACATGGAAAGGTAAAGAGAGGCCATTGTGGCACAAGTTGATCTTGGCATAATCAAGGTCTCTCTACATGATTTGATTAACAGGACCCTCAATGTTTTGCTTGAAATCCATCCATCATATTGTTAATTCCTGAAATTCATTTTTCCCCTCCTGAAAATTAAAATTGTTTGTCTTTAGGTGCTTATCTTAAAATAAAAGTTGTTCATCTCTAATCTTTTGTTGCTTCTTATTCTTCAGCATTCCACAAAAGTTTCCTACAGCTAAATAATCACATAGTCAAGGTACTATTTACATTTTAAAATATGATTCAGCCAGTCCAAGGAGATGAAGTGACTCACGATAGTCATTGAAGTAACTATTATTTCTTCTCACCAATGTTGAAATTCAATTCCCTCTTATGTTTACTTCATAATTTGAATTCCAATCCCTTTTGTTTGCTAAAGTAGGAACGAAATATTCACTGAGTGCTCAGGCTTTTTCCTAACATCTGCTAACAGGAGACCAACTGCTCCAAACAGCAAACCTACTCTTTTTTCATTCATTTTTTTCTTACTTCAAAATAAGTTTTAATATCATTTTTAATCATTTATAGCACATTTGCAAAGATTAATGCACTGTAAACTTTAGTTATTCCTCCCATTTATGGGCCCATCCACTTTTTGTATTTATTTTCTTCCCATCTTTTATAGGTCAACTTTAAAGTCTCCACTTATTCACGCTGGTTTTTTCCATTACAGCTCCCTATTCATTATCAGTAGAATACATTGTACATTCTGCATTTACTTCCAAACTTCCTATCCATCCTGAGTCACATTTCCATTTATGACTCCAACTGTGGTTTCACGCCTATCCTTTTTTCAAGTTTTTTGATTTTCCTAAAATCTACTATATATATTTGACTATGCTCAGCAGCCCACAGAATTTTCACTCAAGCTGCACATCAGTTGTACATCATCAATCAATTCTTTCTTTCTTATTTTGAATTAACCACAGAGTAGCAATTCCTCTGAGTCTTCCTTGACCTTTTGAGAGATGAGATTGTGCGTGAAATGTGGTAAGAATTTATCAGAAAACCTGCTTTGGTTTCTTAGAGATGCAGAGATGGTGGTGATGAAGAGTAGTTATATTCAGAATAACTCTTGCAACTACATTCAGAGACTTTAGCTAGTATTCTTCTACCACTTACTACTAGGATGACCATAAGAAAGTTATTCAACACCTCTGATCCTGTTTCTTATCTGTAAAACTAAATAAAAAATATTTCCTAGAATTTTTATAAGGACCAAATTAAATGATTATATTAATTTGATTAGCATACAGAAAGTAACAAAATATTAATAATATAAATTATAAAATACTTTGGTGAGGTTATTATCAATATTCCCCTCCTAGTAATACTGAAAAAGTATGATATGTTAAAAGTATAAAATAACCACAAAGACGAAGCAATTCAACTAAGAAGGGGAATAAAGGGGAAGGGAGGAATGCCATGATTTTAATCTTGATACCTCATAGCAAAAATCACAAAATAAAATCTAGAGTTGACAAATGAAAAAATAATAGAATAAGCATTATTTAGTATCAAATGGAAAACTCTCAAGAAACTAAAAATATAAATTACTAAAAATTGGTTAACTCTGATAAACAAGACTGACACTGTTTTAGCCTAGGCGTGTTTTTAATTATGTATATGCATCATTCTAAGCTTTAAAAAGTAAATTTCAGGTTTTTTACATTTCTCCAACATTGTAATAAATATCTCTGGTTTCCAAAAGTTAACAAACAGTTCAAAAGAAAAAGACTAAGATGCAAGATAGCTGAATCCTAACAGTATGAAAAGTCTAAGTGGCCATGCTGAAAGTCAGTCTTTGAAGAAACCAAAAAGGCAGGCAAATACAGGATATTTATACAGTAGGATATACAATACAGGATATATGTAGTAGATTTATTGAAAAGAACAACAACAATACCCTAGTTGTCCAATTGTCTCTGGATCTTCTGTCTATAACCTTTGTAATAGAGCTTTACAGCAGTTCTCATGAAGCAACAGAATCTGTTTGCCCCATCCTTAAAATTTTGGCCAATTAGCATGTAGAATGTGCAATATATTTTACTGATAACTGATAATGTACCAGGGCCACACCTAAACTTCAAGAGTCTTTATGAACTCTTTTGGAACCCTGTCATCTCTATGATAACAAGCTTGGAATAGACTGCTAGAGATAAAAGAAAGTAAGAAATAGAGCTGAGTCACCTCAAACATGTCCAAGATAGATCAACCAGTCCTCAGCAGACCTACCTACTGACCACAGATCCAAGAATGAGCTCAGCTGGCATTAAACAGAACGGACCCAGCTTACCCATACATTCATAAGCAAAAAATATGTGTGATTTTTATGTCATTGGACCTTTGCATTGCTCTTTTCACAGCATTTGTGTCGTGACAGAGAGTTAATATAGAATCCTAGTTCAGAAAGTCTCCACTTAAAATATACCCATGACAGGTGGTTGTGACAGTTTCCCAGCCCTCTGTATCAATTTACAGTGATCTTTGGAGATGTGTAGGTTGGAGTTTCCCTTACCTGGTCCCACTGATGGGATGCCAGACATGGGAAGCAGTGTAAAGAGAATGAGGCATAAATGTCTAGAGAGCAGCCTTAGCTAATGCTGTACCTCTAGAAACAAAGGTCTTAGAAGGGTTATTTCTCTGGGCCAATTTTCCCAAATCTGGCAATAGAATTAATGTACTGGGGAAATTTCTGTTGCTGTTGCTGTTTTTAATATAGATTCCCAGTAGATCAGAGGTGGTACCAGAAAAGTTTTTATAAGTTGGCTATCTGTAAAATGTGCGGCTTCAAAGCACCAATTCTCTGATTTACATTAATTTACATTGATTTTGTGGGTCATTCCAGATAACTTTATTTGTTATCAGTCTTTTCTTCAGTTAATTAGCTGTAAGAATAAATTTATTCAGGAAATAAGTGTTACACTAACACCTAAAGAATTAGTCACCTCTAGCAATGAATTAATCACTCTAATATAAAAGGCTCTATGTATTTTCCTAGTAATATTTAGAAGCATAATAAATATAATCTAGTTGTGGTAGGCAGAATTCTAAGATTTCCAGTCTCTGATTATACACACATACACACTTCTTTCAGTTACTTAGTCAAACACTAATCTAAGGTGTATGAGTCAGTTTTGTATCACTGTGACCAAAATACCCAACAAGAACAACTTAGAAGAGGAAAATTTGTTTGGCTTCACAGTTCAGAAGTTTAGTCCTTAGTGGGCCAACTCCATTGCTCTGGACCAAAGGCGAGTCCGTACATCATGGCAGAAGGGTGTGACAGAGCAGCACTGCTCCACTCATGGCAACCAGAAAACAGAGGAAGAGGAAGGGGAAAGGGGCAACAGGGAAGATGAAGCCTTCCAGGACATGCCCCCAGTGACCCACCTCCTCCAGCCATTCCCTACCTGCCTACACTTACTACCCAGTCAGCTAGAATGGATTGGTTATGTTACAGTTCTCACAATCCAATCTTTTACCTCTGAACATTCCTACATTAACACAGAATCTTTAGAGGGACACCTCATATCCAAACCATAGCAAGGTACTAGTGTAAAAACATTTTTCAAATGTAATTAAGGTCCAAAATCAGTTGGCCTTAAAATTGGGAGGGTATCTTCAGTGAGTCTGGCCAAATCAGGTAATACCTTTCAAAAAACTAAGCTTTTCTCTGGCAAAAGAAATTCAAAGTGTGAGAGAGACTAAGAGGGAGATTCTCCATGGCTGACTTTCAGTACAGAAGGAGACACATGGCAAGGAATGTGGATGGCCTCTAGAAGTGTAGAACAGCCTGCATGCCTGTCAGCAAGGAAATGGGGATCTCAGTCCTACATCCACAAAGAACACAGTCGTACCAGAACAGCCAGAGCTTCAGATGAGAACATTGCAAGGCAACACTGATCTTAACCTTGTGAGACCAGGAGCTGACAACCCAGATGGGCCTTGGCCACACTTCTGACCTACAGAACTGTGAATCAATGGGTAATTTTTATTTTCAAGCAATAAAGTTTACTATAATTTGTTGTACAGCATTACAAAACTAAAACACAAATGATGTTTGAACTTCAGAATTTAAAGAAGCTGAATTTCCAAGCTCCATTGCTATAATTGATTGCATGACTATGTTAGTCAGATTTCTGTTGCTGAGACAAAATACCTGAGATAAACAACTTAGAAGAGGAAAGGTTCATTTTGGCTCACAATTTCATGTTCACTTGGCCCCATTGCTCTGGGCTCACGACAAGGTGGGGAACATGAAGTTTAGCAAAGCTACTTACCTCATGGTGGCTACAGAGCAACAGGAGAGGGAGAAAGAGGTTTGGTCTCTATATCCCCTTCAAGGGCATGCCCCCAACGACCTAACTTTCTTCACTAGGTCCCACCCCAAATGTTTCACCACTTCCCAATAGCGCTATAAGTAGCAACCAAGCTTTCCATGTAGAACCCTTTGGGTGACACTTAAGATTCAAACCATAACAGTAATTTAAAACAAGGCAATAGCTTCCTTTACCCCATAAAATCCCACAATAAAAATTTAATATTATGCAAAGTAATATATTCAGAATTTAAAATATTCCCTTAAGACAAATGGGTAAATAAAAGTTTCACTGTATTTAGTACTCTTTTCTTATATGGTGAAGAATGCCTTCTACCTGTCATTAAAAAATGGGTTAATTTTAATTATAAGTCTAACAAATAACAAAATTTGGCATTCGGAACCCTTAACAATCAGTTGTGGCATGATTTCTAAATATTATTTGTATTTTACATGTTTTCTTTTTAATATTCATTAATCTTACAATTTGTCCTTTATTCTTACTGCTTTATAGGTGATTCTAGGTTAATATTCTGGCAAAAAGCATTGCACTGAAAGCTTCAGGGAGAGAAAACCTGTTCAGTTTACCTTGTAAAATACTTGGAGCACTCTTTAGAGCATACTCAAACAGAGATATTCAGATTTGGAATTTCAACAATTCTTTTAATGATTGCTTCAGTGCTGATGTTATTAAAATAAAGAAAACATGTTGGAAGAATTACAAGATGAAGTGTCAGCTACATCATTTATTTTACAAAAGGTGTTGACTGCCATCTCTTGGACTGTCTGAGCATTGTGCTCTCAAAGGGAGCAAACCAATAAGGACTTCGAATATCCATTGCTAAAACTTCTTCACAAAAGAAAAAGGAAAAGTAGTAAAAACATTTGCATGTACTTGATTATTTCACTAGAAATCTAGTCTATAAAAAATTCATGTTGGTGATATTTTCTTGGATGTGTTTTTTTTTAAAGTTTATGGAAACTGGAAGCCAAAAATAAAAAAATGTAGATATTACCCTAATTTTATACACTATGTCTTTATTTAATATGTGCATACCTCTGCACAATGGTTCATCCATCCTTTGTATAGTTAGGGTAGAACCCTGGTCACTTCTTTCTCTAACATAGGAACTGAGATGCCAAAGGCAACACCATTCTTCTGAAACTAATTAATGATATGCATTCTTCAGAAATAATTATGACTTCTCATTAAAATGAAGTGTCTTTTTCTTTTATAGACATCATATAATTAAAACTAACAGGAGAAAGAAAAGGCTCTGTCCGTCATTGGTGTAAAACTAAAAAACAGGTAAGCACACACATTTTATGGAAGTTAATGAAAAAAACTCACATTTCCATTTTCTCCTCATTCCTTTTTCCTTTCATATGGCAACTGTACATATTTTATTAATATTTTAGAAATTAATCATTTTTCTGAAAGTAAAGGAGGAAGTATTTGAAAAACCTCAATCTCCAAATAGATATAGTTTCACTAGGAGATATTTAAAGTAAATGACTACAAAAATTAAATCTACAGAGTTAAAAAAAAGCATTTTTTCTCAGTTAAGAAGGAATCTTATAACAACCTGCACATAACCAAATGAAAATTCTGAAGTCAGCTTTTCAAAGTAATAATACGTGTGAATAAACTCAAACATCAGAATCCCTTTGGGGCTCACTGTATGTGTGAGAAGAACCAACCTCTGCTGGCAATTAGTAGACTCCAGTAATGTTGTGCAATTTTGTAAAAGAACATTTTGTCACTTTTAAAAACTTTGGATTTCTATTTTTAATGTGTTCTATTAAACCATTTGAGAAAGTAAAAAGAACAACATTTAATTGCTTCTGAGGTTGTGAAAATTCCTTGGGTATTTGAAATGATCTGACTTTAAAATAATCGTTGCTATGTTGTTAACTATTGAATGTGCATATAATTTCTAAAGTTTTGCTCTCTGACCAGGCAGAAAATCTAGGATTACAGAAAAAGAAGGAATAGTGAGTCAGATGTACAAAATCATTTTCAATTCAAAAACTATTAGCAAAATCCACATTGCCTGATTTCTCAATTATCTAGGCAAAAACTTCATGTGAAATTCCAAATACAGAGAAATGAAAAATGCATGACTACAAAGAGAATCTTAACTCCTGTCACCAAGAGGGAGAAATTTGTTAGTGCTCCTGGCTTAGAGCTCTAACCTCATTGTGACACCTGGTGGACACTTCGGAAAAGACACATGATAGCAGCATGCTGTCCAACAGCAACAGCCCAGGTCACCTGCAGCTAGGAAGCACTCTAATGTAGCAACCCACATGGAGATATGATATTCAAAGACTTAACGTGAAAAAATGCACACTATCTCATTGATACTTTATACTAATTAAATGTTGAAATAATAACATACAGGATATATTGGTTATATAAAAATACATTAATTTCACCTATTTTTATTGAACTTTTTCCTACATGGCTTCTAAAATTTTTAGAATTTGGTTCATATTCATTGCTTGCATTATATTTCTGTAGCATAGTTCTGTGCTAGGATTTAGGGCTTGAATATTATAAAATTATCACAAAATGTCTTAGCTCATTTATTGAAAATAGGAAAAATGTATACAATTTAAATTAGCATATGGTAGCAAAATATTTAAATGACTCCCAATGATCCACACCCTTGTATAACCCCCTCCCTGTGAGCATAGCAGAACCTGGGAGTATGATGGGTTATCATTCATTCCCCTTGGTTAGGTTATATTATATGGCAAAGGAGAAGGAATTTTGCTGAGGTCATTGAGATCTCTAATTTGCTGACTTAATCAAAAGTGAAGACTATACTGTTGTAGGGCCTGACCTGATCAGATAAGCCCTTAAAAGAGATCCAAAGTAGCAACAAAAACTCTTCTGTTGGCCTAGAAGAAGCAAACTCCTATGTTGTAGAGAGAGCCATACGGCAAGAAATGGCAGGCAGTCCACAGGATTAGAGGGCCTCAGTACTTACGTCAAAGCAACCAGATTCTGTCAACAATCGGGAAGCTTGAAAAGGAGTCAAACCTCATAGGAGGCTACAGATCTGTTAATAGTTTCATTACAGTTTTGTATACCCTGAGCTGGGGAATCAGCTAAACTAAATTACTGATCCACAGAAACAGAGAAGTAATGTGTGCTTTTTTTTAATTTGTTTTAATTAGCTATACATGACAGTAGAATGCACTTTGATATATCATATATAAAACTACTCTAAGATTTTGTCTCACTCCAGTCAGAATGAAAATTATCGAGAATACAAACAATAAATGTGTGCTGTTTTAAACTGCTAAATCTGTGATAATTTGTTACATAACAATAGAAAACTAATACACTCTTCGTTTCAGTGGGTTATTTTTAACATTTTTGTGTTATGATCTTACTAATATTCACTAAGGGGTCTGTTTGTTTGCTTGCCTACAAAATATTCATCCTAAGAAGTCAAAACCAGCAGTGAAAATAATAACCATGATAACATATACTTTCTCATAACTTTTGTTGTTGGTGGTGGTGGTGGTAGTGGATTGAACCCAGGGGTGCTCTATAACTAAGCTACATCCCAGCCCTTTTTAGTTTTTAAGATGGGGTTTCACTAAGTGCTAAGGCTGGCCTCAAACTTGCAACCCTCCTGCCTCAGCTTTCCAAGTCTTTGGGATTAGTGATATGCACCATCATGCCTGGCTTACTTTCTTATAACTTTATTATTCTTACTCTTTATCATAACATATATAATGGAAACAAATAAATAGAAGAAAATTATAGAAAGTCTAAAATAAACTTCTCAGTATAGCAGTGCTACATAAATTTTATAATAGCCCCAACCCAGAGCTCTCTTAAAGCAGTGACATAGCTTTGCAGAGAGAGCCATACGGCAGGCAGTCTCATTCAGGAATGTTTTGGCACTTAAGGTCAATAAATATTTTATATATATATATATATATATATATACACATATATAAATATACACATATATACAGATATATGTATATATATATATGCCTATGTACACACACACACATACATACATACATATATTGCACACACACATATTTTTGTATGTATGTGATGGAGATTAAATCCAAGGCCTTGCATGTGCTAAACACATGCTCTACCACTGAGCTACAATCCTGTCCTAACATCAACTGATTCCTAATGGTGAAGAGACAAGTAGGTTCCAATTAAAGAAAACCAGGGCAAATGGAAAGATGAAAACAATCCCCATGACCTCATATACCTACTCTGGGACCTATAACAAGAATTGCTAAAGATCTAGGAATTCATCCAGTATCAGAGGCCCTGCTCTTTTGAATTCCCAAAATACATTATCAGTCCTGACCCATGGTTCCTCAAGTTGATAATGAAGGTTTCAGAACCAGAACTTTGACAAATATTTAAGAAGAAGTTGCTGAAAATGTGACTTCCTGTAGGTGAATTTGATGTTGTAGATTATAGAAGGAAAAAAGGTAGAGGAAGTAAAAACAAGGATATGGTTTTCTAAGGGGAAAAGAAAAGAGTGAAACCATGCTTCTATTTTGCACACAAAGGTTATGAATGTCCTTGAGGTATTTGGGTTAGCTTTGTTTCTCATTACTGATGATATTTATTTTGTAAATTATATTGTAGAAATATTTTTAAGTGAACATTTTGTGACTTCTATATTTATCTGAGTTATTGCCTCTCTATGAGCTTAGCTATTGTCTGAGCCTGCCTCAGCCAAGTTTATTGGCAATTCCAGTCTATTTGCCAACAACTTAAGAAGCACTCATTTTAAACTAAAGTACACCCAATCCTTAGATGCAATCCTGCCTCAGGTTCATAAAGCCAAATCAATAGAATCATTCAAATCCAAGGTTAACTCTTATCTTGGAACCAAGCTTATTCCTATTGATTAAACTTTTATTTTTGCCTTATTATAAAGAATAAAAGGACCTTGGGAGTGCTGTAGAAAGTCAACATAAATAATCTATTTATGTCTCCTTTGTAGTATCAATTAATTCATGTAATTTTTATTTCCAATTTCATTCCAAATGTAATAAAACCTTTTCTTATATACAAGAATTTTTTCTGATTGATGGAAGATTTTCAAATATCAAGTTTTTAGTGTTTTCTAGATATATTGGGAAAACAAAAGAAATGGAAATAAATCAGATATACTGCAAATGAAAATTCACAACACATTTCTATATCAAAGAAGATAAAACATGAATACCTATTTCTAAGAATTAATCTGTTTTTAAGGAATTTGAATATGTAGAAATTTGTACTAGAAAAGTACCATATTTTTATTCTCCCTTGTTATTCTTTGTGGAAATTTGGATATCCTTTCTATTTTGCCTGTGAGGACAAAATAAAATATATAAGTAATTTTAAGAATAAAATATTACACATATAAGTAATTTTAAGATTAAAAGATTTTTCAGAGCAAAACTGAAGCTTCCCAGAAAAGAAGGAATTCTGCCTCAACATTGCATTATCAACTCTTGCCTGACCTCCTAGCCTGCCAGCCTACCCTGAAAATTTCAGACTTACCAGTCCCAAAAATTTTATCAGCCAATTTAATTAATTCTTTATCTCTGAAGTATATCACCAATATAGTAGATATATACAGTTGACCTCTGTATCCAGATTTTGCATCAGGATTCAATCAATTGATTGTAGAAAATATTTTTTAAAAGAAATTATGTCTGTACTAAACATGTACAGACTTTTTTCTTGTCATTATTCCTTAAACAAAGATGTACATAGGTGATATGTCAAAAGTAAACCATTTTATATAAGGGATTTCAGCACCTGCATCTTGGTATTCGGTGGGGGTCTAAAATCAATTCCCCCATGTCCTGGATTTTGGGCTCTGAACAGATGTACAAGAAATGTCAAATTTCTTTATTTCATTTGAACCAAATTAATTTTACCCCCAGCAGAAAATTCAACTTTGGACCTCAGAGTTCACATATTCTCCTTTGATATCTTATCTAAGGTCACTTGACCCCTAAAAGAAGACAATTCTATTCATCCCAAGTCACACATAAGTACAAGAATATTTCTCAAAGCTGTGAGTCCCATTGGCATGGGCCTAATCTCTCTAAGCAAAACACACAGAAAATTCACTTTAATGTTTTGCAGTTCCTAAAAGTACTGCCTGGGAACAGGATATGGATCACCACCTTTCTTGTGGTTCATGAACTTCAAGTTTCAGTCTTGGGGAATCTCTCTTCCATCATTCACTCATCAAAGAAATTCAGCTCTCCTCTATTCTGAATATTCTCCAGAAGCTCAGGTATCCACAGAAAATAAAATCCAAAAAGCAAACTATTTTTTAAGCAACATCAACTTTCGTACACATTCCTCTTATGATAAGAAAGAACAAAGGCTAAAGCATTAAAAGGGAGACAAAAATATAACGAGTAAAATTCTAAGGTTAAAAAAAATCATCATATCAGTGATATGTTAGTAATATTAACCAACAAACTCTCTAGTGGACAGGAGAGGGAGAAAGAACCCCAAGTTACAGGACTATACCAACTTTCATGTTGTAAATAGTCCCATTGTAGTTAATTTCAAGCTCATCATGATTCTCTGAACATATAGTTGGAAAAAGAATGCCAATGGCAAATAAGTATGTTGTTAAATAAGAATGTTTCAAGTGTGTGTAAAGAGATGGAGGCCTTTTAGGGAGTGATTCAGAAATACAGGTTTCACCCTCATGAATGGGATACTACCCATATAAAAGAGGCTTCAGACACTTACCTCTTTTATCTCCTCCATGATATGAGGTCACAGCAGCTACCTCCTTTTCCCCTTCTTCATGTGAGGGCATAACAAAAAGGTGCCATCTTGGATGGAATGACCCTTGCCAAATACCAAACGTGCTGGCACCTTGATTGTAAAACTTCTCACCCTGCTCAACTGAGAATACCCACTTCCCCACCTGATCTTGCCTTGTCAGTTACCAACTGTAACAGCAGCTCTCAAACTTAGTCACATGATCACTTTATACTTTCAAAAATCCAAGATCCCTGCCCCAGTACTCTGCCCTTATGTAGTCCCCTCCCATTGAGTGTGGACTTGATGTAATGACTTGCTTTTAGCAAATAGAATATGATGAAAATGGCAGGCTGCCACTTCCAAGATTGTGCTGCAAAAAGATCCTGGTGTTCAGTTCACTTGTCCTCTCCTCCTTTCTCACATGCTCTCTGTGATGGAAGGCAGCTGCCCATTCCACAGTGATGCAATCAGGTCTCCACCTCACAACCTTTGAGAAATTCAGGCACTCAGTCCAATAGCCCATGAGAATCTGAATCCTGTCAACAACCACTTATGTGAGTTTAAGAGCAGATCTTCACCTCGTTGAGTAGACAAGATCAGAGATTTGGCAACTCCTTGAATGCAGGCAGAGTTCCAATAAGCGAAGCCCAACTTTCTGACATAAAGAAAGAACAGGTGGTTTTTTGCCACCCATTTGACTTTGACTGGAAACAAATACAAAAGGAGTAGTTGCTCAGCATTCACTGATTCAATGAATGTATATCAAATGTCCTGTTGCCAGTCACTATAACAAGGAGAGAAGAAGCAGATGTGATGAGCACATGGACCCCCTAACACTGAGGATATCAGTCTGGTGAGGGAAACAGATAAAATATATAACTATAATGGAGATATAAGAAAAACTATGTGGGACCATAAAAATAAAAAAAAAAACTAACTCCATTTGCGAAGGCTTCACTGAACAACTGCCATTTGAGCTAGATCATAAAGTTTAAGCACGTTAAGAATCTGGCAGGTGGCACTGATTCAGTTGGAGCGGCTACAATCAGACAAAGGAATCTGTATATAATCATATAACCACCTACATACAGTTATTAAATAAAGCTATGAGAAAAAATAAGACTACTTCAAAGAAAAAGCATATGAAGAAAATCAAAGACTCAAACTCATATAAGTAAAATAGAGGAAGGTAGTATTTGATTGATAAATACATACAGGGTCATTAAGTGTTTGTCAAAGATAACTCTGGACAAAAAAAGATTATTGGAAAAATTTGTGGGAGGAGATAATGATTTTAGGACTTGCTTAAATCATGTAATGAAGATGTTTAATCATACAACTAAGAAAAAAAATTCCCTAATTTTGTTGGTAAAACAGTGAATCACAGTTTCTACATCGTAAAAGTGGTTTTTTTTTTAAATATTTATATCTGATCAGAAAAATTGGCTATCAAGATAATACAGTATAGGAAAAGCAGGGTTTTTTAAAAAGAAACATCACAAACAGAGAGATGCATAATTTTTAAATTAACTTGAAAACAAAATGAAAATTTAAGAACTATAATGCTTTCAAAAACAATTTCACTAAGGTAAATAAAAGTACAGTTTCAAGAAAAAACTCCACAAATATGGGTTGAACTAAAAACCAAACAATAGTAAAATCTATATGGCTAAATATCTTAAAAGCCTGGTATTTGAAGGAAGAAGAGGGTCCTGGCTCGTCCACTTAATAAGTGCTCCTGATTAACAAATATAAACATCAGGATTCTTATTTGAAAAATAGAGATTATCCTAACTGTATCTTCAAAAACAACTATTTTGTGAGCTTAGATTAGATAAGACATGTGAAAGTACCTGGAAACATTTAAGCCACTGTAAAACTCTTGCTTGCTATTCAAGAATTCGATCACAACATAGTCACTAAAGCTACCTTTCAGATGGCAGCAATTTAAAAATTCACTTTATATTCAACTGACGAAAAAAAGTGTGTGTTGATTTTCAGCCTTGAATGACAGTAAAACATGAATTATACATTGTATTTGCACATAAATGGGAGAAAAAGTCTGATTTTTTTAAATCTAAAATGTTTCTTTTGGAGAACTTGTTGCATTTCCACAGAAAATTGATAACTTGATCAAGCCCATGAAATAAGATTTACTCCATTTATTTTGCCTTTACACAATGGCTTTTCACATCTATAGATGCTACTTTTTGCCTCACAGTGTGAAAAGAAGACCATGGACTGAAGGATAGCATTTGCTTTGTGTATTTTTGGTTCTTGTTTATACTTGACATTTGATTAATATATCCCAACTCTCCCTCCAATTTACTTGCAAATTTATTATAGGTGGTTATAAAAACACTTTCAGGAACATCGAATAATAAACTGTGACTTAGTAGGCCATTAATCTTCTGTAATAAATAGGAGTCAGAGTTACACAGCTGATTGGGCTAGAGCATTCATAAGGCACTCAACAGTGAATCAACATGCCTCTTCCTTCACACTACTCTGTAAGCCTCAGTGAAGCGGTGGAAATTTTCTTCCTCTAAGGATATTCCTTAAAAATTGAAAAATTGTTCACCAAAGACACATACAACAAAGAATATAATTAAATACATTAAAAACACCAATTAACATGATTTTCTCTAACATAGTAGATGAATAGGAGGAGAGAAAAAGGGGGATGATGGAAAGAGAGATCAAAGATTAAAAGACTGATCTAAAGGGGGCACAGAATGCTTCCCAATGAGTGTATGTTATCCACCCATTTCCCTCACTTTTAGCAAATAACCACTTCAAAGAAAGTCACCTGTACTTACTTCCCTCTACTTCCAAATACTTGTGTCTGTTCATATTCCATTTCCCTTTATCTCTTAGTGTTAGGTTTAGATGTGGTATCCTCCCAAAACTCACATGTGATGTAATGCAAGAAGGTTGGAAGAGAAATGATTGGGTTATAGCCTCAACATAATCAGTGAATTAATCCCTGATGGGATTAACTGAGTGGGAGCTGGAGGTAGGTGGGGTGTGGCTGGAGGAAGTGGTGCACTGGGGGCATGGCTTTGGGGTGTATATATTTTGTATCTGGCAAGTGAAGTCTCTCTCACTCTCTTTCTGATTATCATGTGAGCTGCTTCCCTTTGTCACACTCTTCCACCATGATGATCAGCCTCACCTTGAGCCTTGAGGAATGGAGTCTGCTGTCTATGGATTGAGACCTCTGAAACTGTAAGCCCCCAAATAAACTTTTCCTCCTTTAAAATTGTTTCGGTCAAATATTTTAGTCCCAGCAGTGAAAAAGCTCACTAAAACATCTAGACTCATACTTCTTCCACTTTTCTACCTGTTTTTTCTACCAAATCCTCTGCATTGCCTTGATTGTGCTTTATCAATAATTCACTTACTATTTCTGCATCCAGTCTGTCTTTGACCTCTTGATCTCTAAACATATTTCATGTTTTTCCATCATCTTGAACATATCTTTCCTTACTTTTGACATTCTTTCAATCTACTTGCATTTCCTACCAAGATCCATAAGTCATTTATATTACAGTCTCCACTTACTGCTTGATTTTTCTACTAATTATAATGTAGTTTCCATCACTGTCAATTTTAATCAAATTGATCTTACTTAGATCACCTCTGTCTTTCTAACCCAACCCAAATGGGCTTTTTCAGTTGCACTCTCTTTATTTAAAGCATGTAATATCATTTCTCTTCCTAAAATCTCTTCTTTCTTGCTTTTTTTTAACAAGTGCTCTTATTTCCCCATCTACCTCTCCAGTAACTCTTTGTCTTGTTTTCTTCAGTGTCTTTATATTAGTTATCTGTTACTATGTAACAAATTACCCTAAAATGTAGAGGCTGGAAACAGCAAACATAATGATCTCAAAGTTTCTGTTGGAAAGAAATTCAGGAGTATTCTGGCTAAGGTTCTCAAATGAGGCTTCAGTCAAGATGTTGGCTGTGGTACCATCAACCAAAGGTTTGCAAGGGGCTGGAGGATCCACTTCCACAATGGTTTACCCACAAGGATAATGCCAAAGAGTTCCAGCTCCTCTCTAGCTTTTTAAAGATATCTCAGTTTCTCATTGGCTATTAGGAAGAAACCTAGGTTCTTCACCACATGAGATTCTTCAAAGGCTGCCAAAGTGTCTTTATAACATGGCAGATAGCTTCTGCCAGATCAAGCAGTAAAGGGGAGCGGTAGCTGCAGTACATTTTATTACCTAGTCTCTCAAATTGTACATTGTCACTTCTGCTTTAAGTTCATTTATTAGAAATAAGCTTGACTCAGATGAATGGGTAAATAAAATGTGGTACATATACACAATGGAAAATTACTCAGCTTTAAAGAAGAATGAAATTATGACATTTTCAGGTAAATGGATGGAACTAGAGAACATCATGCTAAGTGAAATAAGCCGACTCCCAAAACCCAAAGGCTGAAAGTTTTCTCTGATAAGTGGATGCTGATTCATAGTGGGGGTGGGGGTAGGGAAGAATGAAGGAACTTTGGATTATGCAGAAAGGAGAGAGGGAAGTGGGGGTTAGGGTTGGGATGGAAGGGTGGTAGAATTAGACAGACATTAGCCCCTATTTACATGTATGATCCTTTAATTGCTATTAAAAATAAATAAAAATAAATCACCAAAAGAAAAAAAAGAAAGATGCTTGACTGAGTCCAGACAACATTCAAGCAAAGGGGAATTAGGCTCCACTTCTTAAAGAAAACTAATTAATTTATGGATGTATTTTACACTGCCACAGACTTCTGTTTCCTAAATGTTTCTACTGCTTAGGGGTCTCACCTTGGTACTCTTTTCTCATGTAATTCATTTTCCCAAGGTGATCTCAACTACTACAGTGATCTTTATTGAACCTGTTTTAGTCAGGTTTGCCTCCCTATAACCAAAATACCCAACAAGAACAACTCTGAGGAGGAAAAGTTTACATAGTGTTCATGATTTCAGAGATCTTCGTCCATAGATGACTGACTCCATCACTCTGGGCCGAAGAGGAGGCAGCACATTACAGGGGAGGGACCCATGGGAGGAAAGTTGCTCAGCTCATGGCGGGGTAAAGAAGCAGACAGAGAGGGGAAGAGGTCACGGGGAAGATGCTCCCTTTTGTGGCATGCCCCCAGTGACCCACCTCCTCCAACCATCACCCCACCTGCCTGCAGCTACCACCCAGTGAGTCCATTCAAACTGGGATGGACAGTTAGGTTATACCTCTCCCAATCCAATCATTTCATCTCTGAACATTCCTGTACGAATACAGGAGCTTTTGAGGAGCACCTCATATCCCAACCATCACCTTACCTATATTATAGATGAATCTAAGATCACATTTTCTAGTCCTGACCTCTCTCCCCAAAACCATATTTGTATTTCCACCTGCCTATTTTATATCTCGACCTAGAAAGTCAACTCAGCCTGTCCAAACTAACTTCTTGTTTATCTCTCCCTTGCTGCCAATTTGGCTCTTTATTCTATACATGGACTCATCCTCAATGCCCGCCTCTCCTTCTCATGTTTCCTATCCTTACATACGTGTTTATCCCTGTGATTTATCCCTCCTAAAAACTCTCATGTATTTCCTTCTCTCCATCATTACTGTCTGTGTACAGGCTGACGTCGTTCCTCTTCAAGTCTACTGCAGCTGCATAATTCACCTTAGTGTGTCTAGATCCCATTCTAATTTGCCTATTGTCGGATGTATCTTGGCTAAAATATAGATTCAAGATCATATATCTCTATAAATGCCAAGAATGGTTGACAAATACCTTCAGTTTAAAGCCAAAGCTCTTTGAAATTATATATAAGTCCCTTTGCTTCATCATTTGTCACTGTCTCAACACATCTTCAGGAAATCATTCATTTCCTGAAAATTTCCTATACTTTCACACATTCATATATTTGCTCATGTGATTCCCTCTGCCTAAAATATCTAGTACTATGCTCTGCTTGGCAAACTTCTCTTTCCAGAGTTCAAATAGCACCTCCTCTGAAAAACTCTAACATCTGAAAGTTCCTGGATGAGAATTCTTCATGCATCCTACGGTTCTACAACATCTTGCATATACCAATGGTATGTCTTTTGTCACCTTATATGTCATGAAGGTTTTTGACTATTTCATTTTAAAAATGTTCTGTCTTTATGTTCTCAGAATAACAAGAATAAATTTCCAAGACTGTTTCCTCACTTTTTAATTCAGAAAGTTTGATTGCTGCTGACATTACTGGTCTATCCAGAAATCTCAGAATAAACTCAGGAAGAGATAGGTCTCTTGCAAAATTTTTAAAATCTTTTCTAATTTTGTATTGTCAACCAGCATGATGAAAAAGAGCAAAGTGCCATTTCAAACCAGGCACGAGTAAATATTTTACCAACATTGTACCTTTTCCATATTGCCTATTCCCTACTGCCCACAATACCCAATACACTACTGCAAATCTATATTACATACTATGTAGCTGAGGTGTCATCAGCAAAACTGGAAGAAAAGAAGCCTACAAGTGTTTCTGTACACCTATTTAGAGATCTTTATCCTCAAAAATGTCATCTATTAATTCTGTCCTTTCATTTTTGACTTGGCACTTAGTAAATATTACATACCTCCATTATTATTGGAAAATTCCCTAGATGGATCTGGTTGCTCATAACATCCTGCCATAAAGCTTTTTATTAAATTAATCTTCAGTAGATAAAATAAATACAAAAACTAAATACACTCCTTCAGAGCAAATAGGGAATGAATTCTCAGCTCTCACCTTAGTTCTCATCCTTCATTCATTTTTTAAAATACATTTATGGACTTCTTTCTAAAAGACAGATTGCATTGAGCAGTATTAATGCAGTAGTAAACAAAACAGCCCAGGTCCCTGCCTCCATAAAGTTTATATTCTGATCCAAAGAACATTATATAGAGAAGTAAACAAATAAAAACACAGACTGTGATAAATATGTAATTTTTTTAAAATGTAAATTATATAGATTAACTGAGGTTAAGGATGATGTTCTTCAGATGTAAGGAACAGGGAGGGCCATTTGGAGGAACTGGTATTTGAGCTGGGACATATAGGTTGAAAATGAGCAAGCTCTGTGGATATCTGGAAGAAAGATATCTCCAAAAGTGGAACAAGAGCAACCATACTTTAAATACAATATTTTAATCACAAAAAATATTACTCAAAAATGCAGGTTTATAAGTAGATGGTAGTATCCATATATATAAGAAAAGAAATACAGGCCAACAAAGTTTGGACTATCTACTGTATTCAAATATTCATGTTTGGAACTGGATGCCCTGAATAATTTGTCCTATTTCTTTCTTTTTGGTTGTTGATGGACCTTTATTTTATTCATTTATTTGTATGCAATGGATTGAACCCAGTGCCTCACACATGCTAGGCCAGCACTCTACTACTGAGCCACAACTCCAGCCCCAATTTGTCCTATTTCTAGATCAATAGTCTCATTGTGTTTGGGGGCGTTGTATTGGGGACTGAACCCAGGTGTGCTAACACTGAGCTACATTCCCAGCCTTTTTTATTTTTTATCTTCAAGAAGTCCCCACTAAATTGCTGAGGCTGGCTTCAAATTTGCAAGCATCCTGCAGCAGCCTCCTGAGTTGTTGGGATTACAGGCATGCACCGCCACCGAGCTGAGCAGCCACATATATAAGCCAAGAGTCAAAATTCTCTGATATTGTTGACACTCTCCTGTCCTAAAGATTCTTCTTCCTAAGTGTTCCTGCCATAGTTGCCTCTTCTCATGTTCTTCCTAGACTGTTTTTTCTTTATTTGCCTTTTAAACGTTGTTCCCATGTTCTTTTTTTTCCCCTCTGTACAATCTCCCTCAGAGGAATCCACTACCACTGACAATCATATGTCCCAAGCTCTCCCTTGAATTTCCAAGTTAAACATGCATATGCCACCAAATTTCTCCACAGAGATGTCCCAGTGGCACCCTAAATTCAAGAGACATAACTAAATACATTACCTTACCCATATACTCCATACATTGCCTGTGTACCAAGCTAGCTATGTCATTGATCATATGCCCATACTGGACACCTAGAAATCCACAGCTACTTTCTGACTTCTTCCCCAGGAGCTCCCAAACCCAGTCACCCAATCTCTTCCTGTTGCACTCTTAATATTTATTAAATGTTTAGAAATTAATGATTCAACACTTAAATCTTTTCTTTACACTAGGACCTGGATTATATAGTATTATCAATGTACTTTAATTATTTGCTTACATGTGCCAGGCACTCTAAGGAGAGATTCGCATTCATTGTATCATTTCATCTTTCCAATAGTCCTATGGCTATAGGAACAGTACAGTTACTTCTCTTTTATATGTAAGCAGATTATTGCTTTGGGATGTTCAGCAATTTGCCCAAAGTCCCCTATATATGTAGAAGGGAAACATTTAACCCACATATTTTGGACTAATCTTTTAACACTGTGTCATACAAAAGAAGTAGAAAGTAAAGTATTTAAATTGATGGTACTTTCAAGGAACAAACTTGCCACTTCAAAAGTTTAAGGATTGGGCTGGGGATATAGCTCAGTTGGTAGAGTACTTGCCTCACAAGCACAAGGCCCTGGGTTCAATCCTCAGCACTGCAAAAAACAACAACAACAAAAAAAAGGTTACAGATTCACAAGGATGACCAGTACTAAACCCAGCTACATAGGTGGCATGATGTTCAATGCATTAAAAGAGTAGCTTTGAAAGATGTTCAGATGGCAAATAATTGATCAGGGAATAAATATATAATTTATCAACCTGTCTCTTGTAGAATTTTAAAAATCTTCTATATAAATATATAATTCCATGAAACCTACATATGGTTCTAATATAAAATAAGGCTGTATTTTACATAAATATTCCCACATTATTCTGAATGCACATAATATATATGAAAGATTTTTAACCATGTAATTAAAATCCACTATAAATTCCTCTTTATTTAGGTGATCTGCTAACTGAAAAATACTGGCAACCTATTCAATTTTAAAGAACAAATAAGGGGGGGAAATCTTAAAATGGAAAAAATTTAACAATTTTCATGTGAATTATAAAGATATTATCATTCCATTTAGTAAATCATTCTAGTCCAACTTGCTGAACTCTTCCATATGAGAACCACTGCAACACATGTTTATTAAGTCCCTGCTGTAGTTAAGAAAATGTACAAGGTTTGTGGGAAAACAAATCCCTAATCTCAGACAATTTATAAAATTACAGAGGAGGAAATTCCCTATAGGTTTTAGATTTTGTTTTCTAAGATTATAAATGTATGAAAAATGTTGACACTTGTTACAGGGGGAAATGGCACTATTATAATTTAAGAGACACTTGTAATAATAGTCCAAACCAAAGACGTGGTCTAAAATAAAGTAATGAGGTTGCAAAGAGATTATCTGGAAGATATCCTATGAGGATTAGGGATGTGGCTCAATGGCAAAGTGCTTGCCTGGCACGTTCAAGGCACCTAGTTTTATCCCTAATACACACACACACAAAAAAATCCTTGAAGTATAATCACTATGACTTGACTGGGTTTGGAGGTTGAAGAAGGGAGCAAATAGCTCACCAAAGATTCTGGTTAAGGTACCTAGATGGAAAGTAGATACTAGTTTTTGTTTGGGGTTATATACATAAAACTATGAAAAGTTCTAAGGCATGAGAGAGGTGGTAGTGGTGTGGGTGTGTGGAAAAGGGGAATAGGAAAAGTTGTCTTAAATGGGGAGTAGAAACTGAAATAACGAAGATAAAAATCTGGCATTACTGTGCTAAGGAAAGTGTGGAATCCTTGTATGGAATTCAAAGGGACATGGGAAATGATTAGAAAGCTATTACTAAGAAAATGACATGATTGATGGGAATTATGGGAAATGGTTTTAGCTTCAATGAAGAAAAAAAATATTTGGAAATTGTACATCTTGATTTCATGACAAATGTCATAATAACTATTATTATAATGGCACCAAGAAATATTTCAAATAGAAGGATAAGTCAACCACTTAAGAAAATTTTTATGTCAGTGTAGGTTGAAGTGAAAGTTTATAGTATTGAAACTCAAACTGACAAGTTAAAAGAGATTTTACTTGTTCTGCTGAAACACTGGTGAGTCTTTTGTAATAGTTTATTTTGGAGGGGAAAATGATTTAAAGAAGACTGCATATCAGAAGCATTTTGAAGCATTCAGTATTTAAATCAAAATATTTTCTAGGGGCTGGAGTGATGGCTCAGTGGTAGAGTGCTTGCCTGGTATGTGTGAGGCACTGGGTTCAATGCTCCACACCGCATAGTAAATAAAAAAAGTTATGACGTTCACCTACAACTAAAAATATTTTTAAATTATTTAAAAAGTATTTTCTAATATATACCACTGCAACCCATTAAACAGACCAGCTATTTATATGGCCAGTAAAATTAGTGTTATCTTTATGACAAGAATTCATTTATATAAATTGGTATTCTGGCCTCTGCCCACCATAATAGCAATACCCACAGTGCAGTGTGGTCCTTTATCATAATCTTTATTACTTTGGTAGGGCTGCCATAACAAAGAACTACAGACTGAGTGGCTTAAACAATAGAAATTTTCTCACAGTTTTGGAGGTTAGACATCTAAGGTCATGGTGTCAGCAGCTTTAGTTTCTTCTGAGGCCTTTGTCCTTGATTTAGAGATAGCCAACGCCTGTCTATGTCTTCATGTGGTCTGTCTTTCCTCTGTACACATGCATCCCTAGTGTCTTTGTGTGTCCAAGTTTCCTCTCCTTGTAAGGACAGTAGTCACATCATATTAGGGTCTGATGAAATGACCTCATTTTAACTTAATCTTGTCTTTAAAAGCCCTATCTCTAAATATAGACATATTTCAAGGTAGTAAGGGGTTGTAGCTTCAGTTTATGAACTTAAGGGATATAATTCAGTCCAAAACAGAATTCTTGATTGCCAACAACTAAAATCAACTCTAATTTAAGTAGATAATGCATCTATTGGGAATATTGCTCAAAGAATCTATAGAAAGCCTGGAAATCAGGCTTAAAAAACAAAAGATACAAGGGATTAATAGCAAATAATAAAACTAAGGACTCACATGAATCCTGCCATTGGCCTGCCACCAGTGGACTTGCAATGAATATATTATTTAAAGAATATATTATATTAAAGAATATTATATTAAAGAATATATTATTTAAAGAATCCTAGCACTTGGCTCTGTTGAGAAAACTACAACTTTGTTTATAAAGTGGAAACTTTAATACAATGGGTAAACACACATGAACACACAAGAGACCTCAGGCTGCTGGGTAGCAAAAACATCATTTCTATATCAGTACCAAATCTGCCCAATGACTTGAATTTAAAAAAATACACTGATATATTTGAATAAATAAAAGTTTTCAAAGAAGACACTTCCAAGGCAATAAATTCATAGCCTATCTACCAAATTATCAGTTTTATGATAATGATTACTGATTAACTTCTCCAAACAAAAAAAAAAGTGCCAAAGTGTAACTCTGGAAACACTTTTTAAAAAGAGGAAATAAAGGTAACTAACTTCACCCACATAGGAAGTCTTAAAGGAGAGGATTTCCAAAAAAGATATAGATCATAATACTGTGTGCTATAGTTTGGATATAAGATGTTCACCAAGGCCCATAAATTAAAGACTTGGTTGGATCTTCTATTGTGAGGTGGGGAACATAGTCACTTGGGGTGTGCCCTTGAAGGGGATATTGGGACCTCAGCCCCTTCTTGTCTCTTTGCTTCCTTACTGCCACAAGGTGAATAAGCCTCCTCCTTGGTGGACTTCCACCATGATATACTAGTGTCAACACCAGCACAAAGCAACAGGACTGAGTGACACCAAACTGAAACCTCTGAAACTGCAAGCCAAAATAAACCTGTCCTTTTTAAAATATTCTTTTTTAGTTGTAGATGGACACCTTTCCTTTATTTATTTTTATGTCATGCTGAGGATCAAACCCAGTGCCTCACACTCTACCACTAAGTCACAATCCCAGCCCCAAACCTGTCACTTATTTGTCACAGGAATTTTAATACAGTGATGGAGAGCTGACAAACTATGCAAAGAGGGAAGCAGGCTGCATTCCTCTGTACTCTGATGGGAACAACTCTCACAAGAACAATGAAAACTAGGAATAAATAAATACAAGAGAGGGTAGCCCTATCAGCCTGGAATGGAAACCCAGATGAAGACAATTTTACACACACACACACACACACACCATACACATAATAAATACGTGGGAGTCTTTGACATTATCTTAAGAATGTAGAAAGTTACTCAGCAAATAATAAATTACTTTAATGGAGCTTAGGGTTTTCTCCCCATGTAAATTAAATTAAAAAGAATAAAAACTCATCTAGGAAGTTGATTCTTGGCTACACAATGCAGTTTAAACAACAGTCATGGGACAGAAAGAATAGCCACACATCGTACATTTTTAAATATATTTTAAACTGGTTGTGGTGATGCATGCCTGAAATTCCAGAGATTCATAGGCTGAGACAAGAGGATCTCAAGTTCAAGATTAAAAAAACAAAAACAAAAAAAGGTATTTGGGTTTGTACAAATCTTAACCCCATTCATCAAGGATCTTTTCAAAAAGACATACTTTTGCATTGTTCGGTGATAGACATGCAGGCTTTAAAGTCAGACAGTCACAGTTAAAATCCCTGGCTTGGATGTTAACACAAATTTGGCATTTTATCATTCTTGTGCTTCAGCTATAAAATGGGAACAGTAACAATTCCTACTTCATTGTATTTGTGATAATAAGATGAAAAAATGTGTTCAATGTACCAAGTAATTTCTGGATTTACCAAGCAAATTTGGCTCATACTAGGATTTTCTTTTTAACTTTCACATTATAAGGGAGTATTAGGAATCACTTAGGCACTTTCCTAGAGTCTGAAAATAACCGAAGTACAGTACTTCAAAGGAGTTCAAGAGCCCCCATTCACTGGGACGCCATCCCCGGCGCTTTTCAAATGACTGGAGAGTTTTCCCATTTCTACGTAATTCTCAAGAATCTGAAGGCGCCGCACTCCTGGAGCTGTCCAGCCTACCCTCGCTACGGTACAAGAAGGTAACTGGGTAACCATGCACACGGAGCAGCCCCGAAATGCTGCGGAAACTCGGTGAAGGCTCATGATGGGGAATAATGCACACCCAAAGCGAAGATGGACCACTTTTCAACGTCAGAGAAAGACGGAGCGGAGGGAGTACAAACACGTAGGACACCTCCCCACCTCCAACTCCCTGGCTCATCTTCATTCTCCGGCGCCGCAAACTAGAAAAGGCCCAGGGTCACGTGTGACGCATAAACATTTTCCCACGTCCCGTCCAGCCTGCTCCAGGCCGCATGCGGCAAAGGCGCACGCGCAGCTTTGCTTCCGGGCGCCGCTCCTCCCTACCCACAATGCTCTGCGACACCGACCTGTCGCAAAGGCCGCGTTTCGGCGGCGAATGAGTGAGTCGCTTTCCGTGCGCTGCGGCGGCGACGGCAGCCGCGTCTTCTTCCTTCTGCCTTGGTGCCAGATCTCCCGAAGGTATCCATCCCCGCTTAAGTCTGGCCGGTTACACCTGTCTCCGCAATGCCCCCCAAGAAACAGGCTCAGGCCGGGGGCAGCAAAAAGGCGGAGCAGAAAAAGAAGGAGAAGATTATTGAGGTGAGTAGCCACCCCCTCCCCCACTCACGCCGCGAGCCCTCCGGGAAGCAGGCTCACCGCTCCCCCGGGTTCCTGCTCGCGTCTTCTGGGGCCACGTGTCCCTGCCTTCGGCTCTGAGGCCCACTGCTCCTTCTTCAAGCCGCTCGTGACGCTCACTGCCTCTCATTGCTATAGTGACGCTTCTGGCGCCCCCACACCTGGACTGCCGCTCAGAGCACACGTCCTCCTTCACACACCGGTGTGAAGTGACCCACGGGTTTTGTCCTTTGCTAATCTCAGAATTCGAGACGGTTTTAGAGTTGTGTTTAAATTAATAGTCTGATTGAATGTATTCTTTTTAGAAGGCCAACTCATGACAGGCCTTTGTGTTCCTATTTTTTTTATCCACTACCAAGGGGTTGTGGTGTTAATTTTCTCGAGCCACCAAATTACAACTTGGTGTCTGTTTTGATCCGCCTGTGAACTTTCCTATAGAAGAGTGCAGGTTTCTTTTAGATCGCAGCCCAGGGGCGCATACATTGCATTTCATATATGCAATCTGAATTAAATAGAATAACACATTAAGAGAGGTTTGACTTATGACATTAGTTGTATTAAACACCATGCCCCAGTTTATGTGTAGGGTAGATGTACGTGTGTATACATGTATACTCGCATTTAGTGCATGGAGCCTGTAGCCCTTTAATATCAGAACAGTATTGACGTTCTTAAGTGCTGTATACCTGTTTTCCAAGGACAATATCAGTTTCCTTAAGATAATGATCAATATTTCAGACTCCATAAACATTTAACCCCAATGAGATATTTCTTTCTTAATATTCAGTTATTACGGCCTTGAAATCAAACTCCTCATGGTTTTGTTGTCCAAATCTAACCAGAACTTGGTCAATTTTCATATGATTTTTAAAGTCTGCTGATTTGAATGAAATGTTTCTGAAGAATTAGTAACCTTGGTTAAGTTTCCCCTCTGGAGTAGAACCTGTACTCTTTAAAATTGTCAGGAAGTGCCATAGCTAGGCCTGAAAATAAAATGATTATCACCTTCACATTTGTGTGTGCAAATGTGTGTACATTTCTGGACCATCAGGGTTCATAGCACTTAGGTAAATCTCTAGGGATGATAATTTGATAATACTCAGTGCTTTATAAACAAGGACATTTAAGGATGTTAAGGTAGGTTTTCTTTTCTGAGATGGAGTTAATGAGTTAACTAGTAAACCATGATACATAGTAAAACTCCCATGTGAAAATAAATGTTACATGACAATTTAAAGTACATTTCAGGCACTATAGAGCTTTAACTACATATATATATTTACTGTGTATTTTTAACATTATATACATATATGTTTTATTTTTAATTAATAAAACATTTTTTAAGGAGTTGTGCATGGAAGCTATTTATAGTATCCCATCAACTCTAAAATTGATGAACAATATGTTATGACTCCATTCATCTTGTAACAAGGTGGTTTGATTTTGTTGTTTTGGTTTTTTTTGTTTTGGTGCAGGGAGATTGAATGCAGGAAGGTGAGCCTGTCTACCACAGAACTATAACTCCAAACAACCAACTTATTTTTAAGGTTTCATTAGTGAAGATCTCTCTAAAGAAAAATGCAAAAGAAGGCAACTGAATTACTGACCAAAAAAAATTCCTAATAGCTTAATAGAATTAAGCCAAATTGGTTTTGTTTATAACTTCCCTAAAGCCCCAGCATATCTCCATGACAATAAGGGCAGAGGTAGAGAGCAAGCTTAGCTTTCAGTTCACAATCAAGTTTCATCTAGAACAGTAGTTTATTAGTTTTTGTACAAATTTGTAAAATTTCAGTTGGAACTGGTTTTTATTTCCAAACCATAGGAGTTCAGGTAAAATATTTGTTCATTTTCTCCACATACCGTTTAACTCTTAAATAGTTGTTCATCTAAAAATTGGAAGATATCATGCGCGCGTGTGCGGGCACACACACACACAGCTCCCTGCTTACCTTGAAAAATGAGAAGGTTTGGCCACATTGGAGGACTACATTCAGTGTGCCCTCAAGGAAAAGGACTTGACTGAAGCTCAAGAGCAGCATTTTTTTCTTTCTTTTTTTTTTTTTTTTT
>JAJEJO010050781.1:0-48413 GCA_020662805.1 Glaucomys volans | reverse complement strand
GGCCTCGCTAAGTTGCTGAGGCTGGCTTTGAACTCGCAATCCTCCTGACTCAGCCTCCCAAGTCGCTTGGATTACAGGCGTGCGCCACCACGCCCGGCTGTAGAGTATATTTTGACATACTACACATACATGAAGTATAACTTTTTCTAATTAGGATTCCATTCTTTTGGTTGTACGTGATGTAAAATTTCACTGGTGGTATATTTACATATAAACATAGGAAAGTTATGTTCATTTTATCCTACTATGACCTGAAATTTTAAATCAGTCAAATAAATAGTTAAGTAGAACATATGATTCTCAGCAGTTTTGTGGGGAGAGGGGTGCTGAGGTTTGAACGCAGAATCTTACCCATACTGTCTACCACTAAGCTAACTATACCCCCTGCTCCTTTAGCAGTGCTTTCGAATAGACTTTAAATGGTTGTCCTACCTACCTGTCCCTTCTTCTATATTTATATTGACACAACTGCCACCACTGTAGATGCTTACTGCAGAAAAGCAGCAACCTGGAATGCAACTTTGGAGAACTAAGTAAAGGAAATAAAAAGATGCATGAAAGTTAGAGGGGGTTTTTTTTCTTTGTTTTTGTTTTGTTGGGGTTTTTATTTGTTTTTTGGTACTGGTGATCGAACCTAAGGATTTGTGCATACTATGCAAGTGCTCTATTACTAAGCCCTATTACAGCCTGAGAAGTAGCATAATCTAATGATTGGAGCACTAACTTTGGAGACCTAGAGACCTAGGTTTTGAGTCCTATATTTCAAATTCCTACCTCTATAGTTTTGGACAAGTTATATACATGTCCTATCTAAAGTACTCTTCTGTGAGTTAAATGAGATAGTAAACGAATAGTTAGTAGAACATGATTTTCAACAGTTTTGTGGGAAGAAGGAACTGCGGCTCAAAGCAGTATATGGAAAGTATCCACCCTGTGGCATGTGTATTTTATAGATGACAGCTCTTATTAATACTATATTATAAATAAGAGCTTGTTAGGGAAATAATTGCAGACTGATTTGCACTGTCTATGTGATGCTTATTTCTTGCCCACTGGAAATAATTTTTTATATCAACTGCTTTTTTTTCTTTCTCTCTTTTAGACTACCCAAAATTTATGAATTCATTGTGTGAATAGTTTTTTTCTTTCTGAAATCAGTATAGCAAAGAGAATTACAGTTCTATTGGCCATTCACTTGTTGGTTCCAAATGGTATATACCATGTGTTTTCTTGTAGCTAAAAATTTAATAATAAATTTAATTCAGCTTTGAGCAATAGAAAAATTGATTCTGGAAAGAGGGTTAAGGCAAGTGAATAAAAAAAGTTCATCTAAGAGCCAGGCGCCATGGCCTCAGCAATTTAGCAAGACCTTGTCTCAGAATTTTAAAAAGTAGGCCAGGCACAGTGGCGCATATCTGTAATCCCAGCAGCTTGGGAGTCTGAAGCAGGAGGGTTGCAAGTTCAAAGCCACCTCAGTAACTTGGCAAGGCTCTAAGCATCTTAGCAAGACACTGTCTCTAAGTAAAACATAGAAAGGACTGAGGATGTTGCTCAATGGTTGAAGTGGCCTTGGAGTCAATCCCCAGTACTGGGGGGAAAAAATTAAAAAGTAAAAGGACTGGGAATGTAGCTTAGTGGTATAGCATCCCTGAGTTCAGTTCCCTAGTACCAAAGGAAAAAGAGGGAGAGAATGTTTACTTAAAGACAGTAGCAGCAAAGAAGTAGTGATAGAGACCAAAGAAATGGGATCCATGTGTGTAAAGAGTGGAGAAAAAGAAATTATTGGTTGCTAAAGAAGAACTTTAACTGAGATCAACTATTGATTATTTTAAGCTCAATAAAGCACAGAACATCCTTTGCATAGATCAACAACAGAATGCATTAGATTGTGCATGGGTGAGGTTGAATGTTTTTAAACAATGCCAGTCTCTGCTTACCTTAGTATCCCAAGCAATAAAACTGGGCTGTCTTGGAGTGCTAATGACTGTTGACCTGCCCTTCCCCTGCTTCCTTTTTTTCAAACTCCACATTCATTTTTAAGGAATGGAGGGAATGCTGGCCCTGTTACAGCCCATTTGGTTTTGTTTGTTTGTTTGTTTGTTTGTTTAGTTGTTGATGAACCTTTATTTTACTCATTTATTTACCTTTGGTGCTGAGAATCAAACCTAGTGCTTCATACCTGTGAGGCAAGCACTCTACCACTGAGCCACAACCCCAGCCCTACAGCTCTTTTTCTAAGCTCATTTGTACTCTCTTTCCAAGTCATCTACTGAGACATGCATGTACTATTTATTCTCTAAAGCCTCACTTTTGGAACCTTACTAATCCAATGAGGGCCGCTGTTTCCCAAGTTTTATGTTAACCTGATTTGGGGTTCACCATAACCTCGTTTTCCTACCTTATGTTCCCCCACTCCAAAATCCAGTCCACTCTTTGGATAAGGTTCTATTCTATGTTCAGGAAAAAGGAAAAAAGCTGTATTGAAATAGTCCAAATTATAAACATCCTGTTTTCAAGAAATTCTGTGAGTATCCCAGACCTGCAGTGTGCTGTTTGGAAAACTTGCATATCACTCTGTCCTATAACTTAACCAGGTTTCTCTGGGAAGTGCATAATTTTTTTTATGGTGGAAAGAGTAAGGACTTTGCTTAGAGTCAAATATAACTTGTTTCTAACATCATAGGTCATCTCATAGTTAACACTTACAGGCCCAGACATAGTTCTCAGTGCTTTGGAGAAAGGAGAGAAGAAACACACAAGCCACATTTAAGTGACACATTTATATATCTCCTTTAACTCTCTCAATGAAATGAAATTACTGCCATTTTTATAGTTGGTAAAGCAGGTACAAAGGTTAAGTGCCAGTCACTATGCTATACTGCCTTCCTGTTGTGAAGCTTTTAACTTTTAAAAGGTTAGAATAAGATCTGCTTTTCCATTAAGAAAACTGGCAAAAAGGGTAATTGTTGGCCCAGCTCTATTTGGAATTAGAACACAGGGATTCTGACTCCAGAGTTTATTCTCTTAAATCTTTATATTATGTAGCCTGGCCCTTATTAGCAGTGCAACTTCAAAAGAATTGTTGAATATTTCTGAGTTTCTATTTTACAGAAAGAAATAACAGTATATCATCGAGTTAAGAGAATTCAATAAGGTATTTATTCAGGAATATATGTTTAGTGTATGCTAGATAAATGTTTTCCCTTCCAAAAATAATAATTTCTGAACTCTAATTAGAGACTTTCAAAATGCAAGTCATTCATTATCTCTTTAGACTGGTTAATTATGTGCTAAAGCAATGTAATTAAACTTGAAAACTTCTTTTTTGGAGGGGTATGGAGTTCTGGAACTTATGCACCTCTACCAGAAACTTTCTTTTATAGCAGGCCAGGTCCCCTTAGGGTCTTTTTTCTTTCCCAAGTCTTCATATATCACTGTCTACCTTGCCATTTGCTGTTTATTCATAGCTTGCTTATTCTCTACATGTAGGGCATGGGTTGAAACCCACTTTTACTCTTGCCTATCAAAGCGTCTATCGATATTGTTGTACTTCGATCCTGATCTTTTGTCGGGGAGCGGGTACTCGGGATTGAGCTCAGTGGCACTTTACCACTAAAGCTACATCTAAAGTTTTTTTTTTCCTTCCAGAAACAGGGTCTTGCAAAAGGCCTTGCTATGTTGCTGAGGCTGACCTCAAACTAATGATCCTTCTGCAGTAGTCTCCTGAGTTGCTGGAATTATAGGCATGTGTCATCCTGGCCTAATGATATTTTTTTCTAGAGACTCCTTTCCCTGTCGTGATAGCTCACCTTTATTTAAAAAAAAAGAAAAGAAAAGAAAAAAGAATGGCATGGCATTTCATACTTGGCTGCTGAGCTCTGATTGTCCCCCTCCATATATCACTATACCCTTGACCATCTTCAAATTGGATAGTGTTAAATAAGGGATGCCATTTGTAAAACACTTGATGCAGAGAATTTCAGCTTGTATCTGCTTCCTTTTTTCATACATGTAGGCTACCAAAAATTCATGTAGGATTTTGTAATATGTTGAAACATTAAAAATGTGAAGCAGACATTTAGGTAGGGGAAAGCAAAGTTTGGGGATATAGTATGAATAAAGAGATAGAAAATGAGAAGAAAAGTACAAATTCCATTTTAAAATTAGGAAACATCTAGTCTTGAGCCTCAGCATGTGACGAATGGCAGAGGATTTATTACTAGGTAAACTGATTTAGTAGAGCAGAGCAATCAGGACTGAGTACTTACCTGGAAGTATACCATTGAGAAATAAGAATTTGCTATGCAAAATTCTGGAAAAAACTCCACCATGGGTTAGGATTAGGGTTACTAGAAAGGCAAGAGGCTAAAAATTAGATTGAGCATTAGAAGTAATTAATAGTTCTTACCTATTATGCCTCAGCAAGGTGACCCTACAACAAACATATATTCTGTGGGTCTTCGGGCCTCTGTGCTCCCGAACTCTAGGCACAGAGAAGTTGAGAGGAGGAGTAAAAATGTGGGCCTGAAAAATGGCCACTATAAGGGACCTGTGGAAACTCAAAGAGACATTTCCCTCCACCTTTTCTCTTCTGTCTTGTAGCCACATTAATTTACCTCCGAGCCAGGAGCTCCTTCCAAAACAGAAGATTCAAAAAAACAAAAATGTCAGGTACCAGTATTTGATGGTTTCCTGCAAAATTTGCCATTCACATTGGGGTAAAACCTGCTGTGCAAATTTTTGGGGGGTGGTGTAACTAATTACCAAAAACTGAGTAGCTTATTTTCTCACAGAGAACATTCTGTAAGGAAGAATCCATTCTTATCTATTCCTGGTTTTTGGTGGCATCCAGCAATCTTTGTCATTTCCTTAGCTTGTAATTGTCACTCCAATCTCTGCTGTCTTCCCATTGCCTTTTTTCTGTGTCTTGTAAAGATACCAGTTACTTGATCAGGTCTCACCCTAATCTGGTATGGCCTTATTTTAATGTAATACATCTGCAAAGACTTGTTTCCCAATAAATCTTGCTTAGGGTGGACTTGAATTTTGGAAGAACATCATTCAGCCCACTGCAGCCCCCAGAGACGTATACACAGATGCAAATACCTATTCAGTGGCTTCTGAATGTTTTTGTATTGCATACTTATGAGTAAATAGCCAAGAATTACCATTAGTACCTACCTCATAATAAGGATTCCATAATTGATAGCTGCTCTTATCAATAATATTCCAGATTCAGATAAAGTGTTGCTTTTTAATTAAGCATTTTTCATTTTATCAACAGCTCGGAATGTACATTTCAGTAGTTTGAGTTCTCGTTTAAATATAATTGCTTTTGAGAGGAACTTTATTGCCCCAACATCTAGTCCAGAACTTATTGTGTCTTCTTTCTCTGGCAGTATTCCCCAAAATATGTTCTGCAGTACATTATCTTTTAGCATACTCTGATAAAAGGGTACTCTGAGGTAAATTAAGATTTGAAAGTGCTATACTGTATTCTTCTGCTAATGCCTGTAAGATATCCTGTGCTTAAGAATTAAAAATCTGGGGCTGATAAAGAAAAATGAATTATGTGATTTTCAGGAAAATGGATGAAACGAAAAACCATTATGTTAAGTAAAATAAGTTAAACTTAGAAGGGTAAAGGTCATGTGTTTTTTCTCATGTGGAAGCTAGAGAGAAAAAAGAATAGATGGGGGTAGATCTCATGAAAATCAGAGGGAGATCAGTAAAGGTGTGGGAGATGGGAAGGGAGTGCTGGGGAGTGAAATTGGCCAAATAATATTATGTTTTGTGTATTGTGTGCAAATGCAGATATGTAATAAAAAATCCCATCAATGTGTACAACTAAAATGCACCATTTAAAAAATGGGGGAGCGAGAGAAGAATCTGGGAATGGGGCTATAGCTCAGTGGTAGAACACTTGCCTAGTATGTCTGAGATCCTTGATTCAACTCCCCCATTTAAGAATCGTGTTCATTTTCCTAAACTTATTTGACTGTAGAACTTACCCCAATATAATATCTCTGCACATCCCATAAAACTGAAATTCTGAAATACATTGTGGAAAAAAGCATCAGGTAGGAAATTTACTGATTGTTGTATGTATTGAATTGTAAAGAATCTGGGTGATGTTTTGAGGTCATATTTTGCCTTGGCCTCATATTTTAGTGTTTCACATGTCTTTATGTCACAAGGAACAGTATTCTTATCAATAAGTAAATGAATCATTTTTAGGTAGCATTGGAAAAATAATAATTGAACTGCTGAGATAATTCTATGCTTTTCTCATTTAGGACAAAACTTTTGGTCTGAAAAATAAGAAAGGAGCAAAGCAACAGAAGTTTATCAAGGCTGTCACTCACCAAGTTAAATTTGGTCAGCAAAATCCACGTCAGGTAAATAATTTGAATTTCTTCATTTTCTTATCAAATGTAACATTTAGCATCTGAGACAGATAAAAGTATTTGATGTTATAATTGTATTTGAAAATAGAGTATTAAATTCTTTTACATCTTACCCTTCTTCCTCAGTTATACCTCTTGGGTGTTCCTCCAAGCCATTTTTTTTTCCACTTTCCCAAACTTTGTTAAAGAAAAATTGCATTGATGGTAAATCTCTAGAACATAGTCAATTTTCTGGGATTCCTCCCTTGAAAATGTGACTTCTGATTTCCAAACACACGCCAGAAGTGTACGTGGTTCCCAGTTGTACTTAGTAGGTAAGAAGCTAAAATCCTAAAGCATTCATCTTCCAACTTTCCCTAGTCTGTGGTCTGTCTTTGGATCAGCAGTAATTACCTGAACAGCTACTATGGCTTCATTAATTTTTGTCTGTAACTCTCTGAGTTCTTCTATATTCTGCAATAGCAGAATCTGGGCAGCTTTATTAAGAACTGCATATCCTATTTCAAAGCCAAGAATATATTTGTCTAAAGCAACAGGCAAGCCCTCTTTTGTTTGATTTGCTTTAGCAACTGCATCTTGTGTTAAGCCCTCTTGAACCGAAATGCAAATTGCCTTAAGCATTACCAGATAATCATCATGACGCTGAATGTGAAGATAGCCAAAGCCATCACACTAGCTTTCAAGTCAGGATTATTTACATCTGCAGAGCCCTTGATCAATTTGGATGTAAATAACCTCCAAACCATTTTGATATAGCTCTAACTTATTCTAATAATGACTGCGTACTGTTCTACAGTATATTATATCTATTTCATTGTTCATAAGTGATCACTTTGTTTCTAGCTAAGAACACTTCTCCAAGAAGTATTCTTTTGCATGTGTCCTTACCTGTACACAAGTCCTTACATGAGTTTGTGCTCTTGTTTCTGTGGCATAAGTTATCTGCTATAAGACTTTCTAGATCATGAGAATGGATTTCAAATTTTAATAAATTTGCCTGATCACATTTCAGAGAGACTATAATAATTCACGTTTTCAGCTGGGAATGTAGCTCAGTTGGTAGAGTGCCTACCTCACAAGCACAAAGCCCTGGGTTCAATCCCCAGCACCAAAAAAAATAATAATAATTCACATTTTCATTGGCAGTGCATGAATGATGGGGAATTGAAGTTCTTTTTAATGTTTTCCAATGTAAAAACTATAAAGTGATAATCTCGCATCGTTTGCCTCACTACTAGAGATTATCTTTATAAGTTTATTGGCTGTTTGGGTATGCACTTTTTTGACTTGGTATTCAAATTCTTTGTTTTGTTTTTCTTTTTTGGTTATCTTAGATTAATTCGTGAGAGACATCTTTGGTCAATATTGCAGATAATTTATAATGTTTTAGTTCCATTGCCCAGTAATTTTATTTTTATATTATATATGTCTGGTTTTTTAAAATATAGTTAAAATCTATCACTTTCCTCTGAATTATGCATTCTTTTTCAAAACAATTCGTCATATAAATGTATTCATTTTATATATCCTTAAGTTTGTTGTCCTTAATAGCCAGCATAATTTATCCTACTAAATTGAAATACCACTATTGACATATATTAATATTGAAGTCTCAAATACATTAGGGTGTGTTTCTGTATTTTGTGCTCTAATTGTCTGCCCCTAAACCAGTATCATGCCGATTTTTTTTTTGAATAGTGGACTTTTAATATATTGTTAACGTATAAGTCATTTCCATTCCTCAGAATATTCCTTTCCTTTTTGTCGTAGTCATTTATTTTTCCATGTAAATTTCAAATTATTTTATCCATTGAAAACTCATTAAAAACATTTAGCCTCTCTGAGTTGCTTAGGGCCTCACTAAGTTGCTGGCTTTGAATTCGAAATCCTCCTGCCTCAGCCTCCTGAGCCACTGTGATTACAGCGTGCGCCACCACCCCCGGCATCTTTTTCAGGTTCTTTAGGTCTTTCATTCCTTAAGATTTTATAGATATGGGCCTTTTCTTTTTAAAGGTTTTTCTTTGTTTTGTTTTGTTTTGTTTTTCTTTAACCTCTGCTATCTCCTTTTCCTTAACTTCTGGCAACACTTTGTTGTTCAATGTAGGAAAGAAGAGAATTTCTCACATTTACAGCTTTTTTTCATATGAGAATATCAAAATAAGTATTTGTAAAATGTTAGCCTCTGTCTGAAACCAAATTCTCTAAATCATGCTGTCTGCAAATCATGTACTTCAACCCTTTCCTTTCACCTGTCCTTCAAATCAATTCTAGAGTCAAAATCTATTGCTCTCCCAGCTGCTTACTTTACCTGATTTAATAAAAATGTGCAGTCAGCCCTCCATATCCAAAGGTTTACATCTTCAGATTCAATCTACTATAGATCATAAATGTTTAGAATAATTGTTCAATTGTTGCTGGCATGTACTACCTAATTAGACTAAGATGGCTCTGTATTGAACAAATGCAGACTTTTTGATCAAGGGACTAGAGCACACACAGATTTGGTACTTTGGGCAGGGGACATTGAATCAGTACCCACAGATACAAAGGAATAACCTTATGCTACACCTTGGCCTTAGGTACACTTGGGTTCCAATCCTATGTTTTTGGGGGGTTTTGGGGGGTCTTTTTCTTTCCACACTTTTTATTGGTGCATTATAGTTGTACATAATGATGGGATTTGTTACATATTCATACATGCATACACTTTAACAATATAATTTGGACATATCACTGCCCAGCACTTCCCTCCTCCCACCCCCTGGTTCTTTTCCTCTTCCAGTCTCCTTTTGATTTTCATGAGATTCCACCCCACCTTTTCCTTTTTCCTCTCTAGCTTCCACATGTGAGAGAAAACATACCAACCCTTGTCCCTCTGAGTTTGGCTTATTTTATTTTGCTTAACATAATGGTCTGTAGTTTCATCCATTTTCCTGCAAATGACATAATTTCATTTATTTATATTTTCTTTATGGCTAAGTAAAACTCCATTGTGTGTATATACCAGATTTGCTTTGTCCACTTATTCATTGACAGACATCTAAGCTAGTTCCCTACTTTCGCTATTGTGAATTGCATTGCTGTAAACATGGGTATGCATGTATTGCTAGAGTTTGATGATTTTAATTTTTTAGGATAAATACCGATTAGTAGTATAGCTGGGTCATATGATGTTCCATGCCTTGTCTTTTGAGAAACCTTCATACTGATTTCCATAGGGGTTGTACCAATTTACAGTCCTACCAACAGTTTAGTAGTGTTCCTTTTTCACCATATCCTCTCCAGCATTTATTATTTGTATTCTTGATGACTGCCATTCTAACTGGTGCGAGATGAAATCTGTGTAGTTTTGATTTGTATTTCACTAATTGCTAATGATGTTGAACATTTTTTCACATTTTCTTTTGAGAAGGGTTTAATTTATAATATTAAATTAATGTTTTATTAATATTAACTTACCATTATTATTAGAATTTTAATGGTTTTTTAGTCTAGACATTAACTTCCTGTCAGAAGAGTAGCTAGCAAAGATTTTTTTCCATTCTGTAGTTTCTGTCTTCACATTCTTTTTTTCCTTTGTTCTACAGAAATTTTTTAACTTGGTTCTATCCCATTTATGAACTCTTGACATTATTTTCTGAGCTTTAGGGGTCCTTTGGAGAAAGTCATTGCCTGTGCCTATATGTTGGCATGTTGACCCTACATTCCTTTAGGAGTTTATGAATAGTTTCTGGTTAAAATTATAGGTCTTTGATTCATTTCAAGTTGATTTTTGGTGCAGGGTGAGAGTTAAGGGTCTAGTTTCATTCTTCTACATGTGAATAGTTCCCCCACACCATTGGTTAAAAAGGCTGTCTTCATTTATGTTTTTGTCATCTTTCAAGAATCAGACGACAGTAGATATATGGTTTGTCTCTTCTATTACAGACTCTGTATCTGTTTTTATGCTGGCACTATGCAGTTTTTGTTGAATCCTATCTTTCTTTTTTTATTTTTTTTTTTTTGGAACCAGGGATTGAACTCAGGGGCACTCGGCCACTGAGCCTATTTTGTATTTTTATTTAGAGACAGGGTCTCACTGAATTGCTTAGCACCTTGCCCGTGCTGAGGCTGGCTTTGAACCCACGATCCTGCCTCAGACTTCTGAGCCACTGGAATTACAGGCGAGCACCACCACGCCCAGCTTGAATCCTATCTTTTGTTAAATGATCTTAAATTATTTAGTGACTTTGGTTATTATTCTTACAGCAGAAGGTAAGTTATCCCTTGTAGGATTCCATTGGTGGTTAAATGAGAAGAAATGCCATTTTTCAATTCTGTTTTTTCTCCCTTGACTTGTCAGATTTCATAGACCTTCACAAAGTCACAAAATTTATGGTAGTACTTAGGTGTAATTATACATTCAGTATTGTAGATTTGATATTGTATTATTTAACAGGACTGTCTGTGAACATGGGGTGCCTAACCATCATAAATAACTTAGAAATTGAGCAGCAGTCCTGGACATGAGGTGGCACTATCGCAAGCCCTGTGCCATAGATTACACTTCTCCGTGTCTGCCATAGACACTTCTCTTCCTATGGATAAGAAGTCAGTAAGTCTGACAGGATATGTCCACCCACATTTTGCAGCACAGCTCCCCCACAAAACTCTGAGCCTACTTTTAGGACCTGTAAAGGCCCTTTCCCCATAAACATGTTCATCTAGAAGTTGCTGTGCTGCCAGTGCCTGGGGTAGCCTAAAGGAGGATGTGCCCTAGGATCGTAACTCTGGATTCTTAACATTTTTCTCTCCAGTACTTTTAACCTCCCCTCACACACAAGGAAGGATGAAACTGGTGGGAAAAGGAGGAGGAACCAGAGACTGACTGTAATACTGTGAAACTCCCCCACATAGAGCCTGAGCATTTTAAATTTGAACCTGTCCTTGCAGGTCATAAGTAGGAGTATAAATCATATTTTATAATATTGACTTGATTTCTCACTTTAAGTATTTTAAGTAGTTTATGAGTCTCCATTGTATTCTTATTCTGGTCCTCACAAATTTTTGAGATGGGCCTGTTGAGTAAAGAATACTTTTGTTAAAGGGAAAGGAGAAGGGATGGGAATAGGAAAAACAGTAGAATGAATCGGACATAACTTTCCTATCCTTTTATGTGAATATATGATCAGTGTAACTCCACTTCATGAACAACCACAAGAATGGGAAGTTATACTCCCTTTGTATATAATACATCAAATTATACTTTATTGTCATGTATATCTAAAAAGAACAAATAAAAAAATCTTAAGAAGAAAAAAGTGAAGTGGCCAGGCACAGTGGCACATGCCTATAATCCCAGCAACTCAGAAAACTGAGGCAGGAGGATCACATGGTCAAGGCCAGCATCAACAACTTGGTGAGGCCTCGAGCAACTTAGCGAGACCCTATTTCAAATTAAAAAGAAGCTTAGTGGTAAAGCCCCTCTGGCTTCAATCCCCAGTACCAAAAAATGAAGTAGAAAGTGACTTAAATTTTTTCTTTTTAATTGGTCAAAGTCGGAATATGCAGTCTTTGATCTATTTATAGCATTGCTATTACTTTCCTAAAAATCCTCTTTTTGACCATTGTTGTTCTGGTTTTTACCAATTTCTTTGATGTTTCTTGGTCTCTTTCATGGGCTACATAGTTTCTCTTGAATGGTTTAGTATAGGTATTCTTCAAGGAATCATTCTCTGCTTGCAATTTTATGCTGTCCAGAGTAATCTCATACACACCAAAATTTTAATCAACTGTGATCTGTAACCTGTTATTTTAAAATTCTTTATCTCAAATCAAACCCTGTCTAGTTTCAGTAAAATCAGTATCCATGTCTGGTGTAGCTGCCTTCTGAATAGCTCCACCCACATGCTCTGTAAGCATTTCATAGTGAGTATGCCCCAAACTGAGCTCATCTCTACTCCTATCCTGAAACCTGTTTCTCCTGTATTCCCTGTCTATTTAACAGCACTAATTAAACATATGATAATCCTAGACACCTTCTCTACACTTAACATTCAGTCACTTAGTCCTATCAGTTCTGCTTTCTAAATAGCTCTTTGTTTCTTTTTTCCATCCTACTAATACCTATTTTAAAACTCATGTTTTCTTGCCTATGGCAATTGCAGTAGGCTCTTTGCCTTCTTCAGCCTTGAATTTCTAGACTATCTTCCACCACACTACCATACTGATCTTTTTAAAATAAACATGCTCTTATGACTTGCTTATTTTAAACCAAATAAGTTATACCCTGTCACCTACTGATAAAAGTCCAAATTTCTCATTGATGCTTCTCATACCTTGTTCCTCTAGTCCCTGTATCTTCATTGGTTGGCACTTTTGCATTCCTTTCTTGCTCATCTATAAGGTTATCAGCTCAATCTAATTTTTGTAGGTATTTCATGTGTAATATATTATAGTTGTTGGCATGTCTGTCTTTCCCCCAGATTCTGTACTTCTTTAAATGAGCATCTTTATCTTTTCATCTTTATATTCCCTGTCATCTAACATAGGACCTGACATAAATATTTGGATGAATCCTCTAATCACATTAGGTAGGTAAATCATGTGCCTAGAACTATGGTATGTTTTTGTTTTGTTTTGTTTGTATCTCTTGCCCTGACCTAGCCTAGTGTTTTTTTCAGACACTGTAATATTTTGGGTGGAACAATTCACTTGTGCGTGGGACTGTACATTTCAGTAGGTTTGCATTGCTCATCTTCAGAATGTACCCATACTTCTCTGGGTTGTTACCACAGGGAAAAAAATCTCAGTGGAAAACCATTTACTAAAAATGGTAGTATGTTTGTTGCCATAAATGCTGAATGTTTGTTGCCATAAGCTTTTGAATATGCTTTTAATTAGGTGTGGTACCATTTTAGACCAAAAAAGAATTAATTAACAAGGTTTAGCAATTCTTTTTAATAGATTAACCACAACATTTAATATATACCACAAGGCCATTCTGTAGGTGTAGATATGCAAATGACTGTTATTTATTGATTACTGTGTGGTGAAAACAGTTTGGTAAAGAATCAAATTTACATTTTTAAACCTGGGAATATTTTAGGTAGCACAAAGCGAAGCTGAAAAGAAATTGAAGAAAGATGACAAAAAGAAAGAATTGCAGGAACTGAATGAACTTTTCAAACCTGTAGTTGCTGCCCAAAAAATAAGCAAAGGTAAAAACTTAAATATTAGATGTATTATTTTTATGAAGTGTAATTGATGTTACAACTCTGGATTTGTTTTAATGTTCATTAGCTATGTCATCGTACAACTGTAACTCCCAACTGTTAGCCCCACACATCAGAAAAAATCAAGAATTTAAACAGTCTCTTTGGTTGACTTATAACATTCAATCTTTGGTTGTAGCCAGGGCAAAGCTATAGTTGTATAAAGCAGAAGTCATGTATTTTTGGCAGTACTCTTCCATTCACGTTTGTTTCTCAAGTCCTGCCTCATTGACTCCAGCTAGGCAAATGACTATGTAATAACTTGTGTGTTTAGTTTCCACCCCTGCACCTCTTTTAGTAAAAATAAAATAAACAAAAATAGATACAAAATGCTATGGAAAGAATTTTAAAGAAATATTTTCCTCGTCACTTATAGTTGATATTTTTCTCTCCTGTGAGTGAATGGAAAATTATGTATTAACCAAAATAATTATATCCCAAATACAAACTATATTTTATTATCCAGCAGATTGTAATGCAAATTTCACATGCCATTTGACATAGGTGCAGATCCCAAATCTGTGGTGTGTGCATTCTTTAAGCAAGGACAATGTACTAAAGGAGATAAGTGTAAGTTCTCTCATGACTTGACTTTGGAGAGAAAATGTGAAAAACGAAGTGTTTACATTGATGCAAGAGATGAAGAACTTGAAAAAGGTATTTTTTAATATTCTCTTAAAAATAAATGCCTATTCCTTTTGGTTCATTGTTAACGTATTTAGTAGCTTAAAGAACATTCCAATCTTCATCCATATTGTTTGTAAAGAATAATTAGTTGTGTTCACTGTTTTTTGCAAAATCTGATTTTACTGCCTTATCCCCTTTTATAAAATAAACGGTGTGGGCTGGGGTTGTGGCTCAGTGGTAGAGCACTTGACTAGCAGGTATGAGGCACTGAGTTTGATTCTCAGCACCACATAGGAAGAAAGGAAGGGAGGGAGGGAGGGAGAAAGGGAGAAAGAAATTAATTCTGTCCATCTACAACTAAAAAATAAGTGAAGATGCTTAAAAAACTGGAATTTTATTTTGAATTTGTCACTCTGTCCTACAGTACTGCCTTCTCATTTGCCTCAGCTACTTAGGAAGCACTGGTGAATTTCTAGTAGTATTGTTCATGCCTACCTTTGTTATTTTAAAGAAAAATGTGTTAGGACATGAGTCTTACAATGCAGTATATTCCCTGTTTGAGGAGGTATGTATTTTGGGGATACAAATATTTAATCTTCATATTTCTTTTAGATACTATGGATAATTGGGATGAGAAAAAGCTGGAAGAAGTAGTGAACAAGAAGCACGGTGAGGCGGAAAAGAAAAAACCAAAAACTCAAATAGTATGTCCTTTTCTTGAATTGAGTTGCTGTGGTAATTATTATTAGGGAGAATTATGTGGCAAGGTATTATTACTATTTTCTGCTAGATGATTATTAGAAAATTTTATTCATCAATATAAGGTACATTAAGTTTTATTTTTGGAATTTACAAATTATGTTTTACAAAATTAGATTCTTATTCTAAAAATAAAAACCATGCCACTAAAGTCCTCTAGATGCTATATTCTGGGGTGATCTTACATTCTCAAATATCAGTGAATATAATTATATATTCAGATAAGAATTGTTTCCTTATAGTCTGGCATAGTGACGAACTCCTATAATCTCAGCAGTTTGGGAGGCTGAGGCAGGAGGATCAAATGTTCAAAACAAGCCTTATCAACTTAGCAAGAACCTCAGCTTCTTAGGGAAACCCTGTCTCAAAATAAAAGGACCGAGGTTGTAGCTCAGTGGTAAAGCAATAGGGTTCAGTCCGCATTTCCAAAACTAAGAATTATGCCTTTAAAAAAAAAATTAATTAACTCATATTTGTGTATACTGAATGGTGGGAAACCTGTTAAACTAACCCACTTTAATAATAATTTGTTTCATTTTAATAGGAAATTTTTTTTAGTTATGTTAAATATGAGTTTGGGGTAGGTAGTTATTATACTAAGACTTTTATCTTTAAAAATTCGTGACTTATTTCTCAGACTCCATACATGTCCTCATATTTATCTGTAGTGCTATTAAAAGTGAAAAATGTGCTGTGCTAGACAAAATTTTAAATACTACCTTCACATACAACTTTTTTCAGGAAAAGATCATTGTTTATTAATTTTTCATTATTTGTAGAGGTTATTACCCAAGGCTTCAATATCATTGCATTTTGTACCCATTCACATTTGAAGGGTGGCTGTCCTTTGTGCTCTTTTTGAGTCTTGTTCTCTTGACTCATAGTACAAAATTGTCTGAATAATTAGGTAATTCATACAGTGTTTATGTCATTACTGTATATGACTAGTTTTTAGGAAAGATCAAACCAAAATTCATGGTATTATTTTTTATAACCACTTTTATATGCTGATTTTTTTTTTTTTAATCAGACTTTGTGATTACATTTAGAACATCTGTCTGAGACAAGTCTTTTTTGGTACTGGGTATTAAATCTGGGGACACTTAACCACTGAGCCACATCCCAAGCCCTTTTTTTACTTTTTATTTTCTCTCTAAGTTACTTAGGGCCTCACTAAGTTGCTGAGTCTGTCTTCGAATTTGCAATCCTCCTGCCTCTGCCTTCCAGGCCACTGGAATTACAGGTGTATGCCACCAAGCCCAGCAACAAGTCCTTTTGTATAATTACAGCATTGCCTAAAATAAACTTTATGTGAGTTCTCTCTATAGAGAATTTGTTGTATCAAATATTTTAAGATAAGTTTTTAGGCATATTTCTTTAGCTAAGTAGTTAGCCAAAAATGTCAATAGAATGTACTTGTTCCATACACTTAAGCATTTATCATGGAAATGGACTACATCAAGCCACTACTTCTGAACAATATTGTCTCTATAGGTGTGCAAGCATTTCCTTGAAGCTATTGAAAATAACAAGTATGGCTGGTTTTGGGTGTGTCCTGGAGGGGGTGATAATTGCATGTATCGTCATGCGCTACCTCCTGGATTTGTGTTGAAAAAGGACAAAAAGAAAGAAGAGAAAGAAGATGAAATATCATTAGAAGATCTAATCGAAAGAGAGGTAACTAGTAGTGTCTTTTTTCCTACTTTTTTAAAAAAAGAAAAAAAAAAGAAACTCAAGCAGTATGTATTATACATTCTAATGTTTGCCACTTGGGGGCAATAGCATGCTGTTATGAAAGGGAAAAAATATTGTGACCTTTCTCCAAAGTTGCCCTACTTTAATTATTGTTTGTCTAAAATGTAAATCTGGCCATAAAAATTAGTCAATCATATGTAACAATTCTTGAGTACCAAATTGTTTTCATAAATGTATGGAAGGACACAGCTCCCCTCCAGCTTTTCAGTTGTATTTTGTATACCATTGCTGGACTTAAAATGTTCTCTTGTTAAAGGGGAACAAGTCTGATTAAAAAGGATCTACAGCTACTCCTGGCTTGCAAAAAGAACGTTTTTATTCAATGAGTTAACAGATATGGCTATCAGGGATTACATGAAATTGTTAGATTATTGGAAGTCTTAGAGTTAGCATTATGTACTTCAAATTATATACATTTTGTCTCATCATGGATAATCTAAGTCATGTAAATGCATAATGTTGAGATTATATAACTTGTTTTTAGTAGACATTTGTTGTGTCACAGGATTCAACATAATATGATGTAGACTTTAGAGTCAGGCGTATTTCGGGTTGTTTATATCCTATCCACTACTTGTTCGATGTTCATCTTTGATAAATTTTGTCACCCTCTGCTTATTTATGGTGATCAATGTGTTAGCAAATGTGTGTAAATCTTTTAACATTGAATACCAGGCAGATGTTTATCAAGTATTATTTTTCTGTGTATTTATTACCTGGTTATTGCCCCTGAGAACAAGTGGTATTTTTTTGTTTAGTTTTGTTTCTCAACAAATAAAACCTGGATATTGCTGTGGTGCTTTTTGTTTTCCATAACTAGCTCATGTTAAAACAGTTTTTCTTAGCCAGGCGTGGTGGCGCATGTCTATAATCCCAGCAACTTGGGAGGCTGAGGCAGGAGGATCTTGAGTTCAAAGCCAGTCTCAGCAATTTAGCGAGGCCCTAAGCAACTCAGTGAGACCCTGTCTCTAAATAAAAACAGTTTTTCTTGACAAGTTTTAGTTTTGATATCCAATGTTGAGAAGAAATATAGCTCTGAGTAGTATGTTGTAAGTGTATCTCTGAACACTCATTTTGCTCATTGCCATGTAATAGAAAAAGGCATTAGTTTATTCCATATTTAATGTCTTTAGAATATTCATAAGCAAGGAATTAATTCATTAAGAGAAAACTGCTATGTCTTTGCAGCGTTCTGCCCTAGGTCCAAATGTTACCAAAATCACTCTAGAATCTTTTCTTGCATGGAAGAGAAGGAAAAGACAAGAAAAGATCGATAAACTTGAACAAGATATGGAAAGAAGGAAAGCTGACTTCAAAGCAGGGAAAGCACTCGTGGTATGTACCAAACTCACATGTTGATCCTTTACTCTTTCTTCCATTTTAAAATTTCTGTAATGCAAGATTTTGTCTTTATTTAATAATGAATGTGTCTAAAATCAGTGATCAAGAAATGTTTGAATTTTCTCCTGAGTTGATAACATTTGTGTGTCTGAATAGATCAGTGGCCGTGAAGTGTTTGAGTTTCGTCCTGAACTGGTCAATGATGATGACGAGGAAGCAGATGATACCCGTTACACTCAGGGAACAGGTGGTGATGAGGTAAGAGGAAGAAAGAATAGAGCAGAGTGGTTAAGAGCACCATCAATGAAGCTAGAGTGCCTTGTTTAAATCTTTATGCTGTTAATGAGCTAATAAATTTGTTTTCTTTTGTAGTTCTTTTATGAACTTAAGACAGTACTTTGTATATAGTTATGTGCTATAGGTATTAGTGACAAGATACATCCTGTTCTCCCTTTAAAATTAAAAATTTGTTTTTTATTTTATGCTTAAAATAAAAATCATGGGAGAGTTTTACTACCTAAAAAGGAGAGTAGGAAGCATGAGACAAAGCAGTCATTTGGTTGTAGAGAATTTTAGTAGTAGTAGACAACTTACTGTTTATTTTTTGTGTAGTTTTCATAAAATTCTGTATTGAAAGAACAGGATACTCTAAAAAAATGTGATGCTAAAAGAAGCTTCAAATATGACAATGCCATGCTTTTTTTTCCCTGAGAAGTTTGGAAAAACAAATGAATTTTAACAATAGTTGATAATTTGTTTTCACCTGACATCAGTGATAATTTTATTTCTCTAAGATAAATCTTAGGAGTAACAGTAAATTGTGAAAAGTGTTATAATTATTGGTGTATAGTAATTGCACAAGTTAATGGGTATCATTGTGACATTTTCATACATGTATATAACATGCTTTAATTCTCTCCACTCTTCCTTCCCCTTCCCCACAAGCACCTTCCCCATCCCTAATAGGAACCCTTCTGTATGACAATTACTTATTTGTATCAACTTTCTTTTCTATGTGTCTTTAAAGGTTGATGATTCTGTGAGCGTAAATGACATAGATTTAAGCCTGTACATACCAAGAGATGTAGCTGAAACAGGTATTACTGTAGCCAGTCTTGAAAGATTCAGCACATATGCTTCAGACAAAGATGGTAAGTATGCTACGTTTTGCAGAATACTGAGAACTAAGAAGCCACCTAAAGAGAATTAGAACCAGGCTTGGCAAAATTAGGTATGCGTAGGTATCAGACTGGTAACTTAAATATGGGTTTGGCCATATATGAAATTAGTAGTGAATAGGAGAATCTGTAGAAATTAGTGGCTGGGGAATATTTATTCCATTAACTGAAACTAGAAGGGGACCAAAAGCAAAGTTGGAGATATAGGTAATGAGTGCAAGTGAGAGCCTCATGAGTTTAAATTTTGTTTTCAAGAGTGGCATTGTGTAGAATATTGTGTGGCCGTTTGCAGAAGAAAGCCATCTGCATTGGTATCTGAGTGATCTTATCCAGGCATAGCATATAGAATGATAACATTCCAGAACACACTGCAAACATCAGTATGTTAGAATAGGCAAAAAGGGAAATGTTTTAAAAAGATACTGAGAAGCTCAGAGAAAAATTACAAGAGTTTCAGAAAAATCAAGGAGGATGAGAATTACAAATAAGTTATTAGTTAGGATTAGTAAAGGAGTTACAGGAATAAGGTGCCAGTTTTCAACAGGACTCATCAGTAGGAGAAATGAGGGGAAAGAATGAGTATAGACCTCTCACTTTCGACTTTGAGAAGAAGATTCTCGAAGGGCCTTTTAAGGATAGGAGAAACCTAAATAAGAAAAGGGATCTAATAGGGAAGGAGAAATTTTAAAGTAAAGGAGCTTAGTTAAAGAAGCCAGACCCATAAATATAAATGACTGAGAATGGAGGAAAAGCTGTCTGTCTAGGGTGTATTTGGAGAGAAAGATTGTTGTTATAATTTATATCTAATTGTGCCATGAGTAAGGGGTTTGTAGAGAGGAATAAAAGTTTGACATGTTTGCTGTGGGAATACTAATGAAACAGAAGCCAAGATAGGCTAAACCTTATTTTTTTGTTGTTAATAATAAGAGCACACAGTTTATACATGAAACACTAGTTTGCCTTCCTGATATCTAATAATGCTCTGTTACCTTCCCAAAATAAAGACTGATTTCCTCCTTTAAGAAGTGGAGCTTTGTTGACAACAGGTACAATTGGGAATAACACTTGAGAGTTTATAATCCCTAAGACTTTATCATCAAGAGTTTGAAATTGCTAAAATCTAAATTAAGCTGTTAAAAATTGTCTTTGTGTAAGTGTCATTGAACAAGATTGATAGTATTTTTGTTTTCTTAATCATTTATAGCTATAAGGAAAAATAGCTACATAGTTCTAAGATCTTTTTTAAGGTGCTGGAGATTGAATCCAGGGCTCCATGTTTGCAAGACGAATGTTCTACCACTGAGCTTCATCCCATCCATATGAGGCTATTTTATAACAGTTTGGTTACATGATGAAATTTTTCTTGTTTCACATAGCATTACAACTACTACTTGCAAAACCAAAAGCCAAGTAGCTGTTTATATGCATTTTTTTGGTTCCATACCATTTATTCAAACAAAACATTATGTATAAGTTGACTATTTTAAAACCTAATTACTAGGTCATGTAGGGAATACAGAGTTGTAGAAGATTCATCTTGCCTTTATTTGTAAACCATTCAGCTTTCAAGTATCTTCAGTAAAAAAAACAGTATTTTACAGTAGACATAAATAATTATTATAAATAAGCTTAGAAAAAGAAAGAATAGTTCTTGCTGCAATAATCCCATAAACAGCTTTCATGGGGTAGAGGGTTCAGTGCAGATAAAGGAAGGAGAGGTATTAGTCTAAGCTGTCAACTGCTAATGGAGCATAGTGTTTTGGCCATAATGACTTCAATTTTTATTTTTAGAAAACAAATTAAGTGAAGCTTCTGGAGGTAGAGCTGAAAATGGTGAAAGAAGTGATTTGGAAGAGGACATCGAGGGGGAAGGACAGGAAAATGGAGCCATCGATGCTGTTCCTGTTGATGAAAATCTTTTTACTGGAGAAGATTTGGATGAACTAGAAGAAGAATTAAACACACTTGATTTAGAAGAATGACACCAAACAAGTCAATGAAAATATTAAGTCAGCTCAGCATGAGTTGAAACTGACTACATTAATTTTTCCACCTAGAATCAACAGGATGTTTATTTCCCATGCTGATTCTGGAGGGCTTACTCTCCAAAAAAGGAATAATCTCCCTACGTCTTCTCTTCTGACTTTGACTACATCTCATAGTAAGTTCAGAGTAGTTCATGATAAATTGAAAATATAATGGTCATTACAAAAAATGATTGATTGTCGTAACTGTCCACTCAAGTAGGAAGTGTAACTGCTTTTCCAGCTTTTGGTTTTCATTGGGCATGTATTATTACTAGGAACAACGTAAATTTAAAATACCCATCATTTGATGCAGTTTTTAATGAGTGGTTTCCTTTCCTTTGTATTTATGTTTTAAAGACTGCCTAAAACATGAGCACTGTACTTCATAAAGAAAGCTGCATATGCAGATTCAGTATTGTATCTTTGGACAACTGGATGGACATTTAAAATGGAACTTCTTTAACCTGACAGGATCAGCTACAATGCCCTGTGTTAAACTGTTTAAAAGTTTTCCCTCTTCTTTTTTGCCAATAAAGTTGTAAATAAAGACCATCATACATTAAAATCCAAATATGGGCCTTTTTTTTTTTTAAGTTTTTCTTTGAAAATTTTCTTAACATTTCTAACTTGAGAATATAAATGCCTGTTATAGTATCACATAAGGCACAGACACTTAATGGTTTTTTTTAAACACTTAAAGAAGCATGTAGAATATTGACAGTATTAGCAATGAATTTAATAACTAATTCTTAGCTTCCAGAATAGCCTGTAGGTTATACTGTATGAAAAACAATTCCTGAGTTGATAGATCATGAACCTAATTAAATATCACTTAAAATAGATCCAAACACTACCTCAGAATTGTTGATTTCCATGGTGTTAAAATGGTGCATACTAAAGTTTGATTAGTCTGTTCGTAAGAATGTAAGCAAATTCACCAGAAATCTTTGGCCTGAGTGTCTTGCCATTGAGATCCCCTAAAAATTAGGGTATATCACATTTTAAATGGGCATCATTTGTTAATAACTTATTTTACACTAGATAACTCTTAATCATTGTTATATTGTATTTTTTTCCCATACTACAGTGCTGCTTTTGTTACTCGCAAATATAAATGGATTTTGAAGCAACTAAGGTAATCATACTGAAGTATCAGGTGACCTGGACCCTATTCTCATTTTTAAATCTCTGGATTCGTTTTTTTGATGTGCTGGAAAGCTAAGACTAAATGATCCATAAGGTGCTTCTGAATTATAAAACCTAAGAAAACATGAATATAAAACTTGCCAAATGATAGTATCAAAGTTGATAAAGAAATTTACTTCATAGCTGTTTGATACTAGTACTATAATTGACATTTTTCAAATATGGAAGTCATAAGCCAAGTTTATTTCCTGTCTGTCTTTTTAAAGCTATACATGAACTATCAATTTTTTTTCAATTTTCAAAACAATCTTAAAATTTTTTCTAAGAATATATCTCATAACTGAAAGTTTAAATTCAGTTACTTTTGTCCCTAAATTTTTATTTTTCTTCTGCATGTAAGGTAGACCCATTTATAAAAGAATTAGGGCTTTAAATGTTTGATTTGAAACATCACTAAAACATTACAGCAAATAAATCATTTTGAACTGATTCAAAGGAGAAAATGTTTCAGTATGGAAGTCATTATTGATACCTATAAGTCTGTAATTCTTGGATGGACTTCATCCATCTTATCCCAAATTTTCTTTTATGATAAAGACATATGTGCTCAGAAAATGTAGAAACGGTCTTAGAAAAGCAGAATACAAAATTAAATCTGCTTCTACAGTTACAGTACATTTCAGAGGTCAGTAGAAATAATTTTTTGTATTGTTCATAGTACAGTTACTCTGTTTGCATAATTAATCTCAGATTGTTCTTTTTTAAACCCATTTCTACATAACCTTAGTTTTAAATAGTTTTTCTTCCAAATTTCTCTTTATGTATATTTCCCATTGTTAACATATGTCTGTAATATAATTGTCAATTATGGGAGTTAACTTTATTTTACAAGGACTATAGTTTAGAAAACTAAATAAGTTTTCAGAAACTTAATGAGGTCATTTTCCCAGACATACGGAGCTTTTCATTTTCTCCTGAATATCTATGAGATTCCATTAGCCTACACTCTTTCTGTGTCTTATACTCAATAACTATTACAGTCTACAATGATCCTATATTTGCCAGAATATTTCTAATTCAAAATAGGTATGTTGTATATTCAGGTAGGTACTGTAAACCCCACCATACATGGAGAGATGTATATAATGTTATTGTTTCCAGATTCTTAGCACACTATTTATATACTCAAAAACATGTTTCAGTGAAGATCAATACCAGATAATAGGATGGACTACCAGAATATTTTGTTTGAGATTTTTATCCTTTCTTAAAGCAGATATTTTAAGGAGGCATAGCAGTATTTTTTGAATAAAGACAGCACCTTATTTCTCAATTATTAGAAATTACAAGGTGCTAAACTTTAGAATGTGGCCACACTGGTTCATCCTGCAAAGTTTTATAATATACTTAGAAACAAGTCTGAATGAAACATTAGTACAAAATGCATTTTCATATTCTCTTTTATTTAAATGTTGATTGTTGTCCTTTGTATTGTTAATTACTTTTTGTTAATGTGGAAAGAAAAGGTGATTCCTTTTTTAAGTAAAGATAGCCTTTGTGAAAATAATGTGATAGACATTTTTCAAGCAAAGGATCTTATTTTGTGCTTCATCCCCAGAGACATAGTTCTGCAGCAGCTAATCTGGTTTTTAAACAGATATATGTAAAATTTAGCCAGTCCTATGGGACTTAAGCACCAGTTCTTATGTTTCCTTAGCCCTGTCTAGTTAGCTATATGCTATAATTCAAAAAACAACGAATACTTACCATTTTTCTTGGCAATTAACCTCTAAGGTATACAGTATTTCTAAGGTATACAGTATTTTCCTTTCAAAGATGTGTTCCGCTTCACCTGTGAATCCTTTAAACATTATTTGTATTTGTTTGGGGAAACTATTTTAGTGGCAGAGGTAATAGTTTTTATAACTTTACTATTGTACATTTTAAGAATTTTATGCATCACCAAATTTAATTGGCTGTTATTTTGAGCATCTTATAACTTCATAGCATATATGGAAATGTATCAAAGAATGTATAATTGAGAGTAGTTAAATAACAAGTCAGATTACAAGTATAGTGTTTAATAATTAGTGCTTAATAATTAGTAATTATGTGACTTGCTTCATTATTATTATTATATATATAGTAAATATTTTGCTTGAAGTGAGAGAAGTTCAGTGAGTGAGAATTATAATCCATTATTTTAGGAATGTTTATTCTTCAACTTTTCACAGTACTGAATAGGTAGTGAAAGTGAAAATCTTAGTATCTAAATCACTTTTTGTTTAGTTAATTTATGGAGATACATTGTGTATCAGTTGTGTACAATCTAATTAAACACATTGGCAGTTTCCTCTGGAGAAGAAAATACTCTGATATACTAACAGTAATTAGATTATTCCTACATCTCTTGCACTGATTACCTACCATAGAAGGAAAAGTAAAAATGTAATCTTTTTGTTAATTTTTTTTAATGGACACGTAGTAGTTGTGTATATTTACGGTTAACTGTTTTTTGCACTTCAGATCCATTTCTGACACCTATAGGGAAGTTATCACTAATAGCTTCAACCTGTTTTTCTTGACAGAAATGTAGAACTTAAAAAGAACTGTATAGTCTGGTTGGAGCTGGTCATGGCCAGTTATTAGTTACTTGATTGTTCCTTTTTGTATTTTTCCCAAAGCAGTTTTCCAACTGTAGGGGTGAAGAAGCCTCAGTTATCTAATGCTCCCTTTGGAAACCCTAAGGTACTGGAGATCCTAAGACCCACCCTGCCCCTTTTGTCTCCTGGGAAGCTTTTGGCAGCAAAGAATTCTTTTTAATTATTTCACTTTGTTTAATTATTTTTATATATTTAATTAATTCAACATTGGGGTAACAACTAAGGAAATTTTCTAGCTAATGGATTTATTGCAAAGGTTTCTGATTGTTGACATCCATAAAAAGCCAAAACTGGGTGAAAAGCAAAAAGTTGATTCCCTTAATTAAAAACTAAAAACAGCAAAATCATTATTAGTATTGTCAGAAATAGTAGCACAGGTGAGTAATCCCTAAGAAGACGACAAAAAGGGAGCTAATGCCTCATGTTCAGAAGACTAGAATAGCATTCACAGGGATGGTAGTTCTGTAACATGCTAATAATATACCTCTCTGTATATAGCATGCTGCTATACAAAAATAATGCTGTATAAAAATATGAGAATATAAGGACACATGAAAATTGGATTCAGATGAATTTTCTTGATAATCATTTGCATAAAATCAAAAATTTATCTGGGCAAGAACATAAATGTACTCTTCACCTTTACCTATTTATGAACATATAAAAGAAAGAGAGGAAGAATTTTTTTGTTTTTGTTTTTGTTTTTAACCGGGGATTGAATTCAGGGGCACTTGGCCACTGAGCCATATCCCCAGTCCTATTTTGTATTTTATTTAGAGACAGGGTCTCACTGAGTTGCTTAGGGCCTCACTAAGTTGCTGAGGCTGGTTTTGAACTCGCGATCCTCCTGCCTCAGCCTCCCAAGTTACAGGCGTGCACCACCACGGCCTGGCCTGAGAGGAAGAATTTTTTGCCCCCAGTCCTGAGGATCAAACCTTAGGCCTCATACATACTAAGCAAACACTCTACAATTGAGCTACACCCCTGGCCCCAGAGATTTTTTTAAATGAGTTCTAAAGCTGGATATGGTAAAATCTTAACTTGGTTAATATGGAATAAGCCTATTGAATTTCATATGATAAATTATTTTTAAATACATTTATCTAAACTATAACATTTTTAAAAAGAAAGTACAGTTCTCTTCCACATAAAAGAAATAGCTGCTTCAGATTTGGAGAATGTCATTCACCAGAAGACATTGGGCAATTAATTTCAATCAGTAGTCCATACTATACTAAACTAGAGTAAAATTCTCAAAAGAATCAGTGAGCCCTATTTAGATGTCTTCACTGCCTTCATCAACTCCAGTTTGGTTATGTTAACAATTATTCAAAGAAATATAAAATAAGGTGAACTTTTGTTGAAGAGACAATACCAGATAGTCCACATCTATTGCTGTTTTTTAGATTTCTGAGTTTGAGTTTTCAAGGGAATGAATTTTAACGTAATAAGATAGTCATACTAAAATACTTTATACTTTTAATAACCACCTTAAGTTCTTTATGAAAAATTGGAAGTGCTGTAAAAGTGAAGTTTTTTGGTTTTGTTTTTGTTTTTTGTGTTTTGTTTTTGTTTTTATGGTGGTGGTGCCTGGGTATTGAACCCAAGCATTTATGCATTCCAAGTAGGCATTGCTACCACTGAGCTGCATTCCCAACCCAAAAGTGATATGTTGAATATGTTTTTCTACTATGCTCAGAGAAGCATTTCTATCTTTTTTAAAATCATTATTTTTAAATCTGTTTACTGAATACTTAGATGTTCAAAGGATAATTTTCAGAGCATTTCTGGAAATTTCAATTAAAACAAACTAATTATTATGATGGGATAGAGACAATGGTGAACATTTACCACTACCACACCCTTCACCAAAATAAAGTACTATTTTCAAAGCAGGAAAGAACAAAATGGAAATTTAGATTTTCTTGAACAAATTTAGCCTGTTAGAATTTGAAAATAAGTAATATTTAGTATCCATTCATCTTAGCTTTATTAAGCCTATCTGCCTTTACATAGTTTTTATTAGAAATACCATTTTCAAATTTAACAGGAGCTTTTTATGTTTCTTAGACCTCTACCAGATTACTTAGAAGTCAAATAAAAATAAGTACAGATTTTTTTTTTTTTTTAGATTTCAATAAGATTCTTAAATTCATACTGTATCACTGTTCCTTCTTCCTGAATAGAACTTCATGGTAAATTTTCAAAAGACTATTCACATTTTTCATCTCTTTTTCCTTTGATAGTTGAAGATATAGAAGACTAAATGCAAAACTGTCACAACTTGTCCAGAGGCAAATAATAAAAGCATAGGGAAAAAAAACTGAAGGAAGCCAGTAGGATTTCAGGTGTTGACAATAAACTTAGACTGCTAACAGGTTTATTCTTGTACATTGCTGTAACAGGTTTATTCTTGAACTTATTTTATATCTGATTTAGTTGGATTAGTAAATAAAAGTCTACATACTACCTATACAAATAAAAATGAGCCTTTCTATGAAAATCAGAGTAATATTTTGTAATTTGTCATACAATGGCTTTGACATGGAGAATTGGAGTTTTCAATGAAACAGTTTTTTCAAAACACGAGCTAGAATGGTGAATTATTAACATCTAAAGTGTAAAATAATCCATGTTTCAAAGAGGTAAATTGACATATATCTGATTAATTCCTATGATAAAACTAAGTAGGTTTTTGTAGATCTTCACTAAACTTTCAACATTTTGAGATATAATTGATGCAAGAAACATTTGACAATGTATTTACCTGTGAAACTATAACCACTATCAAAATAATTTGCATATTCATCCCCCATAAAAGATTCCTCATTCCCCCTTTTAATCCTTTTCTTCCTAAGGCAACCATCGTAGTGCCCTCATCCCTAGGCAAGTACCAATTATCCTAGATTAGTTTACATTTTTTATAATTTTATATAAATAGTATCATAATATGTACTTATTTTTTTTATTTCCCTCAACATAACAGTTTGAAGATTTATTTGTTATTGCAGATATTGGTAGAACAGGCCTGTAAATTAGTAAGTAGTATTTTTGTGTAGCTATAATAATTTGTTTATCCATTCATCTGTTGTTGAACTGGGCTTGTTTCCAACTTTTGGCTCTTAAAAATAAAATTACATGAACATTCACATACAGATCTTTGTATGACATATGGTTTCATATGTCATAGAGTGAAGCATTTTGTTTGTATGTGTTACATTAAGAGATTCCACAATGTTTTCCAAAAATATTTATGCCATATTATATTCCCTGCATCAGTTAATAAAAATTCTAGCTACTCCACATCCTTTCTGACACTTGATGTGGCCAGTTTAAATTTCGTTCTGTAATATATTTGGTGCTAAGTTTGTATGTAGTCCAGTGTATGAATCAAAGTTCACTTTTTTTAATGTGGTGAACAATCTTACTGATTTAGCATCATTTGTTAAAAGGAATGTTCTCCACTGAATTCTCTTTGCACCTTTGCAGACAATCAGCTGCTCATCAATCAACAGTTCACTTTTTTTAAAACTTATTCATTTATTTGTCCTTGTACTAACACCATACTATCTTGGTGACTATAACTTTATGTAAATGAAGTGTTATAGTCAGGCAGAATGAATTCTCCAACTATATTAATCTTTTTCAAAGTTGCTTTGGCTATTGGGTATTCTTTGCATTTCCATTGTATTTTAGAATCAGCGTGTTTATTTCTACAGAAACAGGAATTCTGACTGGACTTGTATTAAGTCTGCAAATCAGTTTTACAGAGAATTAACATCTCAATGTTAGATCTTCTGACCAATAAGTATATATAGGTTTATTTAGGTATTTTTAAATATCAACAATTTTTGGTACTTTTCAGTGTACAAGTCTTACATGTCATTTGCCCAATTCTTGAGTGTTTTATTTTTTTATTCTATTGTAAATATTTTTATTTTAATTTATAGTTATTCATTGTTAGTATATAGAAATAATTAATTTTTTAAGTTTTTTTTTTTTTTAGTTGTAGACAGACACAGTATCTTTATTTTATTTATTTTTATGTGGTGCTGAGGATCAAGCCCAGTGCCTCCCGTGTGCTTGGTGAGCACTCTACCATTGAGCCACAACCCCAGCTATAGAAACAATTGATTTTTGTATTTTGATTATATCCTTCTACTTTGCTAAGCTCACTTATTAGTTTGAGTAGCTTTATTTTTAATAGATTTCACATCTTCTCCATAGTCCATCATGTAATTTGCAAGTAAAGATGATTTTCTTTCCAATCTGGATACTTTTTATTTCTTTTCATAAATAAGCAAGCCTGATATTGTGAATAAAATTTTATATACATCGATCCACATTTGTTTGTCAATTTTCTGTGCCTGCTTTCTTGACAATGGCAGTAGTTGCTACAAAGACTGAATAGTCTAACTTAGTATTTGTCTCTTTACAGAAAAGCGGACATCAAACTGTCTTACTACACTGACTGGAATCTTTAGTAAGATGTTGAATTCTAGGTAATAAAAGCAGACCACCTTGCCTTGTTTATGATCTTAACTGGAATACGAACTTAAATGGAAAGTATTCAATCTTATACCTTAAGTAATGATGTTGTATATTTTTCATTGCTGCCTTAGATTGAGGAAGTTCCCTTCTATTCATTGAGATGGGGTTTTTTGCTTTGTGTTCTATGAATGACTATTGGATTTTGTCAATGTTTTCATTTGTCTAATCAGATGATCAGTGGAGTTTATTCTTTATGTAGGTGTTAATATGGTGAAATCAGCCTTGAATTTCTGGATAAACTTCACTTGAGTCTGATGTATTTTGTTTTTTATCTATTGTTGGATTTGATTTGATAAAATTTAGCATACTTACATCTATATTTATAATTGCTGAAGTGGTCTATAAATGTAATGTCTTTGGGGTTTTTTTGTTTGGTTCATTGGTTGGTTGGTTTTTTGCTTAGGGTAAGGCTGCCACAGAATTAATTGGGAAGAATTTCCTTTTCAGTTTTCTTGAAGATATTATATACAATATCATTTCTTTAACATTTGGTAGAATTCACAAGTGAAACCATCTGGACCTATAGTTCCCTTTGTGGAAAGATTTTAAATTACAAATTCATTATCTTTCATAGATATATAACTATCGAGTTGATTTCTTCTCAGATAAGCTCTAGTTATGTTTTTAAAGGAACTTGTCCATTATTGTCTGTTTAAATTTAAGCATAAAGTGGTTCATTATTTCCTTTATCTTTTTATTATCTATAGAATTGTCCATCAGCCCAAGGAACTAGCTTTTGATTTCATTGATTTTTTTTTTCTGTTTTATTATTTTCTGTTTGATTTTCACACTAATGTTTCTTTTTTTTCTACTTAAAGTTTAAGTTGCTTTTCATTTCTTAACATGGTCATTGAGGTTATTAATTTGATACTTTTATAATATAAGCATTGAGTGCAGTAAATTTCACAGCTAATTTCTTACCAGAGATCCTCATGTTTACCAAGTAGCCTGTTTTTTGTATGAAGTAAAAGCATACTTGATAGAAATGTTTGTTAATATTGAGAATGTTTATATTCATATTAAGAAAAAGAATCATCAGCCTGAAAAGAATCATCTGATTTTTTTTTTAGGATTATTTTTTAATGATCAACATGAATGATATTTTAAACATTTGAGTAGAAATTCTTTATATACGAATATAGTACGAAATAGTAAAACCTCATAAAAACAAGTCAGATGTAGTATAAATGTCCAGAACTTTACATGAAGGCTTGGGTGTAGCTCGATGATAGAGCTTGTGCTTAGAATGCTCTGGGTTCTAGGCTCAATCCCCAGCACTAAAAAAAAAAAAAAAAAAAAAAAGATACTTAAGGGGAAGTTAGTAAAGAGGTCTATTGAGTTGCTGAATGACTGACTTTTTATATGTTTATTTGAATCCTTTATTCAAAGGATGTTATCAGTATTTAAATTAATTCGGTGAAAAAAAGAGAAATTCTCCCAAATAAATTACTTCATTTTCTAAGGTTTTTATATAAATGTCACAATAACTACTAAAAAAGTATTTAAACCCTGTTGAACTTTATAGAAACTAAAATATTAAGTATAACTTCAGAAAAGATAAAAATATACTCATGCATTACTTAATGACAGGTGTACATTCTGAGAAATGTATTAGGTAATTTTGTCATCATATGAACATCATAAGAGTGTACTTATACAAACCTAAATGGTATAGGTCGGTCAAATTGCCACCTAGATGCAATCCAGATGTAACCAAGATGTATGAGAATGCTGCAAGTGTAGTGTTTTACCATGACATTTTTTTAGAAATGAGTGTACTCTAAAGTGCAGTATAGCAAATTCATAAATATTAGGTACTTTGCATAATTGTATGTGCTATATTTTTATGCAGCAGCCAGTGCAGTAGTTTTGTTTATACCAGCATCACTATAAATACGTGTGTAAAGCCTTGTGTTAACATTACAACAGCTATGACAACATTAGATGATAGGAATTTTTTAGCTCAACTGCCTCAACTGTGCTCATATATGAGCACCATCATATATGGGGAAAACAAAGTGATAACAACCTTTAGTTTGTTTAAACTTTAAAACTAGGCTTTAGAAATTGAAGGAACAAAACAATATGACTTTTTATTTTGTCTCAACCTCAGAATACATCATTGATATAATCATATAGCTGCATTCATCCTGAGAAAGAATAACTCAGCATCTACATAGACTGATAGGATCAAAACCTATTGCCAATAAGGCTTTATAGGTTTTGGGTTTTTTTTAATCTCTATATTACCCACACTAGTCTTGAACTCCAGTGTTCAAGCAGCCCTCCTGCCTTGGCCTATCAAGTAGCTAGGACTACAAGCTCATACCATTACACCTGACTTATAAAATTTTTTTGTACCATGAATATTGCGGTCCTTTTTCAAAAAAGCTAATGAGACCATTAATAATATTAAACAGTGTCGAGCAAGATTCTAACCCATCATTTATTAACTCTCCACAACTTATAACTGAATGTGCTTTACCATCAGAGCAAAGCTTCCCATGGTGACTATATCAGAATTATCTGTTTATATTTGAAAGGCCCAATGCCAACCTGGAAAAATTGGTTGCCTCAATGAGTAATAAATTCTGCATCTTGCTGATTCCAACAACTGCCTGAATTTGTTTCTCAATATTGGCAAAGATTCTGAATTCTTAATTGGATACATGTATAGTTCTCTTCCAAGCAGGTATTAAAAACACATTGTCTTCTTTTCAGAATTGTAGCTGAGTCACTGCACTTTGTCTCTTTGACAGTAGGCTTAAGGTTTGTGATGTATTAAAATTGCTTGAGAAGATTCATTAGCCTGTTCTATTTTTCTTCCATAAATTTAATGCAGTCCCAGTGGACTGAACCATTTTTTTAAGATATATGGAGAAATGCATGGTCTACTTTAATATACTGTTTTTTCTCTGAAAAATGAATTTCATTAAATGAGGGAAAAGGTGCATAAAAATTTTTGAGATCACTGTTTCTAACTGTAGTAGATTATGGATGTTATTGGTACTTACTGAAGCATCAAAATTTTAGAAAGACAAGCATGGTAAGTATGCTGGTACTCCTGCTAATTTAAACTTCCATGACAATCACTTTTGCATTTGTTGTGCTTCCATATGACTATTTTTAGGGCAAAAGAATATGAATTTGCCGTACAGATTATAAAATTTTTAAATGCACTTCATTCCTTCATTCATCACAGCAGTCTTAAACTAGTCATATATATATTTATCAATTCTGTATACTATTTTATGGTGTACCTGGCCTTTCCTGGGTGGGATGTACATACCTATGTAAATGAAACAATAATTCAAAGGCTTTCATATCCTAACACTAACCAGCTTGGCAGTTACACCATTTTGTTCTGAATACACTGACAATATTCAGATAAATTCTGTTTTTTAGTCTTCCTGTCATTACTGATATTGTAAGAAAATATTATGAGGTTGATAATCTATGGAAAATTATGTGGGAAACGGTAACATTATTCTTACATATGTGAGAGAAGATACAGTTGAGTGACACACACCATTTACTACTGTGTTTCCTTCTTGAATCAATCCCTCTAGTCCTGGGCTAAATAGCATTTATAACAACAGTCAGAATTTCACATTCACAAGAATAAAGTTGATGAAAATGTCATGAAATAGGTATTGGCAGGATACAGGTTGTAAAGTTGCTCTTTAGTTTTCTGACCAGTTACTCAAATGCAGCATTCTACCTGGGCATTTGATAATTTTGACTGTGCTAAAGATTGTCAGACTCCCTTACAGTTTGAAGATTTTTCTAACAAGATCTTCCTTGTCCTGCATAGCAGGCTCTTTGCTGTCTTTGATTATTCTCTGTCCTTTGGCAATCTCATTCACTTTCATGATTTCAGTAATCATTTCCATATGGGCAGTTGTATTTCTCTAGCTTCATATTTCCAATAAACTACTTACTAGACAGCAACATGAATATCCTGCTAGTACCTCAGATTTCAAACTCAAAGTCACCATTTTCTTTCTTAAATCTTTTGTTCCTTTTTTCCCTCTGTTAATTAGATTTCATTATCCATCCTCTTTTCCATTCATTCACATGTCCACTATTCTGTATTACTCAGTCTCTCATCTTCCTTCAAAAGTCATAATTCATACTCACATTTTTTAGTATGAAAATGACACTGTGGATAGGAAGACTTTTTTCATACTTATTCTAGAACTTCCCTTGCAAACATGGACATATGGTCACCATACTCATAATTATATCTAACCTATTTCCTTTCTTTTCTAGAACTAATCTATGTAAAGCATTGCCAGATTTATCTTCTTAAAGCCTAGATTTAGTCATGAGAGTTCCTTTTTATAATTCTTCAATGACTATAAATTGCCTACTAAAGAGAATCTATATATACATGTATGGCCTTCAAAGTTATTTTTAATGATTGGTCCCAGCCTCTCCTACCTCACCATTTCTTTGGTCCAGTAATTCACAATATAATGATTAACTTTTTTTATCTTAAATTATCTCCATAGTAAAGTAGTAATTAAAATGTTTTAACTGAGTTGTGGGGCTGAAATGGAGTATTATATATAAAAAAAAAAAGTAGGTTAGTACGTAGGTACATAGTAGCAAGTATTTAGAATATAGGCTATTTATTATATTATCACATACTACCGTTTTGTATGTATTATCTACCAGTTCCTATTTGTGAAATATTGTCTTCCTCTTCCTTAGTCTTCCAGTCTCCACATTCCCATTCCCAAATCCTTTCTATCCTTGAATTCTGAAGAGGCATTCCCATGAAAGCCTCTCTGTTTCACAAAAAAAACTGGGGGTCAAAAGTTTACATGGGGGCTAGGGATATAGCTCAGTTGGTAGAGTGCTTGCCTTGCAAACACAAGGCCCTGGGTTCAATCCCCAGCACCGCAAAAAAAAAAAAAGAAAGAAAGTTTATGTGGCAAAATGGTGGAATGAGACAGACATCATTACCCTATGTACATGTATGATTACATGAATGGTATGAATCTACATCATGCACAACCATAGAAACAAAAACTTGTACCCCATTTGTGTACCATGAATCAAAATGCAGTCTATAAGAATAAAATTTAAAAAGTGGGAAAAAAAAGATTCTATGGCCATTACTATGTGCCTGTTCTACCTTCTTTAAGTGCAAATCTTAACTTCCTTAATAAAGTGATGTTTTCTTGAGGCCAGGAACTCAGTCACTCACTAAATGCCTCCCCCCCTCAGTGTTACATACATTTAGGCAATGACTATTTGTTAATTTGATTATTGAAATTTTTGTCATTGAATTGTTCATTCCTCTAGAAATATTTTATGTACTAACATAAAAAGATGACATTGATACTCTGTGGAGTAATTTTTAAATAAGGTGATCTTGGGGTATTGTTCAGTGGTGAAGTGCTTCTTTTATGAGGCCCTGGATTTGATCCCCAGTACCTCAAGAAAAAAAAGTCAAGTATTAGGATTATAAAAGTACAGGGGTGTGTATAGTACATGCGTCTATTTCTTTTATAAAGGGTTGAGAAGTCTACAGACCTATTAACAGTAGCTGTCTTTGGTGTTTGTAGAAGGGGAGGGATGTAAAATCCCTGACTTTGAAGGTTTCTATGTATACATTTCAAATGTACATTTCTAATTGTACAGTTCAGTAGGGGTAAGTATATTCATCTTGTTCAACAGATCTCTGGAACTTTTCTTTTTATCTTGAAAAACTGAAGTTCTATATTCATTAAACACTAATTCCCCTGTTCCACTCTGCCATTAGCAGCATCTTTCTACTTGCTGTTTCAAGGATTATGAGTACTTTAGATACTTGACTTGGGTGGACTCAGTATTTGTTCTTTTGTGTGAATGACTTGTTTCTGTAACATGTTTTTGAGGTTCATCCACTGTGTCACTTGACAGGATTTCCTCTTTAAAAGCTGCATAGTATTACATTGTATACATGTGCCTGGATTTTCTTCATCTGTTCATTTTTCAACAGACATTTGGGTTTCTTTCACCTCTTGGCTACTGGGAATAATGCTGCAGTGAGCATGGGTTTGTACAAATATCTTTGAGCTGCTGCTTTGAATTCTTTTGGATATATACTCAGAAATGGACTTGCTGGATCCTATGATTTTATTTTTAAATTTTCAAAGAACATCCACTATCGAATGTGTGACTGAATTTCGGGTTTTGTACTATCCAGTGACAGAGGTGATGCCCCTCAGAAGAGATCCCAGGGCGAAGGTGCTGATGGAGATATCCTACTTGCTGTGGTGACACCCTGTTCAATAGGAGATTCTGTGCCAGCCACAGAGCTCTGTAGTTCTTAACCTTGAATTTCAGGTGCCAGCTCAAGGATAGAAAGTTATGGGTGCAAGCTGATAATCTGTCTGTTCTTACTTATATCCTTGGCTCTACTTGCTTTGAAGAAGCTTTCTCATAATAAAACTTACATAGTAAATGTGCTGAGCTTGCTTGTGGTCAGTCTTCCTCCATCAGAGGTTGGCAGAACCACCAAGCCCCAGTTTTTTCTCTATTTGTGTATCCATCTTTTCTCCATCTCCCTCAAAGCCTGGTTCGGTTAGCAGGTCATGGCAACCCATACTATTTTCCATAATGGCTCCACCACTTTACATTCCCAATACCAGTGTACAATGGTTCTAATTTTTTATTTCTCTTCAAATATGTGTTAATTTCTGTTCTTTTGGTAGTGACCATCCTAATGGGTGTAAGATGATATCTCAGTGTGGTTTTGATTTGCATTTTCCTCCTTTCATTGCATATTGATCATTTCTGTGTTGTTTATTTTTATTTTTTTTGGTACCAGGGATTGGACACAAGGGTGCTTAACCACTGAACCACATCTCCCAACCCTCTTTCATTTTTTATTTTGAGTCAGGACCTTGCTAAGTTGCTAAGGCTAACTTTGAACTTGTGAGCCTCCTGTCCCAGCCTCCTGAACCACTGGGATAACAGGTGTGCACCACCATGCCAATCTTATTTGCCTTCTTTGGAGAACTGTCTATTGAAGTTGTAGTGGTTCATTTTATGTTCTGGACATCAACCCCTTTTCTGATAGATGACTTGCAAATATTTTCTCCCATTCCACAGCTCACCTTTTCACACCACAGTTTCCTTTGATGCACAGAAATTTAATATAGTCACATTTGTCTATATTTGCTTTTGTTGCCTGTGCTTTGGGTATCATATTCATGAAGTCCAGTGTCCCCAAAATTTTCTCTTCAAGAATTTCAAAGTTTTAGGTCTTACATTGAGGTCTTTAATTCGTTTTGAATTTTTATGTGCAATGTTTATAATTTTCAGTATACCGGTCTCCACCTCCTTGATTAAAAGTTTTTTCATTAAGTATTTTACATTTTTAGATGCTATAATAAATGGGATTGTTTTCTTGATTTCCTTTTGGTTTGGTGATTGTTAGAATATAAAAATGTATGTGATTTTTGTGTGTTAATTTTGTTTCTTTCAACCTGCTGAAATAGGGCATGTGGAATCTATATGGTTTTCTACAAATAAGAACATGTTATCTGGGCTGGGGTTGTAGCTCAGTGGTAGAGCACTTGCGTTGCATGTGTGAGGCACTGGGTTTGATCTTTAGCACCACATAAAAATAAATATTTTATAATATTTATTAATAAATATTATAAATAATATTTATTATTAAATAAATAAGTATTGTGTACATTTGCAACTAAAAAATGTATTTTAAAAAAGATGATGTTATCTGTTAAATATAATTTTACTTCTTCCTTTCCAATTTGGAAGCCATTTATTTCTTTTTCTTGTTTGAACTGCTCTAGTTAGAATGTCTAGTACTATGTTGAATAGTAGTAGTAAGAGTGGCTATTTTTCGCCTTTCTTGATCTTAGCAGAAAAACTTTTAGTCTCTCACCACTGAGTACATTAACTGTGGGCATTCATATATGGCTTTTCTTACTTCTTTTTTCTTTTTTTGTTTTGCTCTGGAGATTGAACCCATAACCTGGCACATTCTAATAAGCACACACATTCTACAACTGAGCTACATTTCCAGTCCAGCTTTTATTATCTTGATATAGTTTCCTCACATTTCTGGTTTCTTAGTTTTTTTATTTGTTTGTTTGTTTTTGTTTTTTAAGGGTATTGAATTCTGTCCAAAGTTTTTTGTGCATTTATTCTGGTTTTTTTTTTTTTTCTTTTGGGGAACCGGGATTGAACACAGGGGCACTCAACCACTGAGCCACATCCCCAGCCCTATTTTGTTACTTTATTTAGAGACAGGGTCTCACTGAGTTACTTAGCAGCTCATTTTTTGCTGAGGCTGGCTTTGAACTCAGAATCCTCTTGCCTCAGCCTCCCAAGTCTCTCAGATTACAGGCGTGTGCCACCATGCCAGGTTATTGTTAATATGGTGTATTAAGTTGATTTTCATATGTTGAATTGGCTTTCTGCTTTGTATATATCATTACCACTTTAATACATATTTTATCATTTTACGAGGAGATACTATAAAGTAAGAAAAAAATTATATGTGTGTATATTTATGTGTGCATATGTATGAAAGACAAGATAAAATCTGAACATAAAAAACCTTAAAAGTTTAAATGTGCTTTTTATATAAAATTTGGAAAATACAGAAAGAAAATTAAAATCACTAAATCCTACAACTCAATATTGTTCCCCATTATGGTTGGGTTATTTTTGTTTGTTTGTTTTTTGCCCAGTGCTGGGCTTAAACCCAAGAGTACTCTACCACTGAGCTACATCTCCAGCCCTTTTTCCCAGGTTGCTGGGATTACAGGCATGCACCACCTTGCTCACCTGAATATAGTTTTGAAGATAGGAAAATACCTATGTTTTAATGTTGGGTTTAAAAACATCACAGTTCAACTAGGGGCACCTGTAATCCCAGCACCTTGGCAGACTGAGACAGGAAGATCTCAAGTTTTAGTCCAGCCTGGACAATACAGTGAGAACCCATCTCAAAATAAAATTTATGTACCTTGCCTAGTGTTGAAGGCCCTGCGTTCAATCCCCAGAACAAAAAAAAAAAAAAAATTCACATTTTATTAACAGATTAAACAGTTTCTCTTATGGTTCAATGCCCTAAATTCGTAAATATTTCACATATTTGGATTTTGTTAATCTAAATCCTCAAGTTTAGATTTTATTTTTCTTAGTTTAAACCAGAGTTAGGCAAGAATAACAATCTCATGTAGAAATATTAATAGTGATGATAATAACGATCGACAGTGGTGATGATGATAGCACTGTTACATCAACCAAGAAATGTGTCCCAGTCATTGTGCTTAACTCTTTCCATACTAGTCTATGTATTCTTCATGACCACCCTGTGATCTGAATACTGTTAGTCCTTCTTATGGTTGGGATCTTAAGTATCTTCCAAGGATTCATGTGTTGAAGACTTGGTCCCCAGCTGCTGCTGCTGCGGGGAGCTGGTAGAACTTTCAGGAGGTAGGGCCTAGTGGAGGGAGTTTTTTGTAGCTAAGGGCATGCCCTTAAAGGGAATATTGGAACCCTGACCCATCCTCTCTTTCCTGCCTCCCAGCTGCCATGAGGCAAGCAGCTTTTCTCCACTGTGTACTCCCACCATGATGTTCTTCCTTACCACAAACCAAAAGTGATATTCTTGTCAGTTGTTTATTGCAGGTGTTTTGTCAAAGTGACAGAAAGCTGACTAACAGATCCCAATCCTTTACAATAAAGGTAAATGAGGCTGAGAAAGGTTAAGAAAATGACCAAGATCACATAGTAAGTATTAGAAGCAGAATTGAGTCCCAGTCAGTCAGTCTGAAGAGCTTTGCTAAGGGCTTTACCTTATGAGTAGCTCTTTTTTTTTTTTTTTTTTATGAGTAGCTCTTTATTCCTAACCTTAGCTAATATGCTGTAGGGCTATTGTGATTACCAGTATAACAAGTAACATTGCTATGATTTAATTAGAAGAGTATCTGAGTCTACTCCTCAATTCTGGGCAATGGATCTGCAAGATATATTAATTGGAACAAGTTACAACAGATCCATTCAATATGAATACTGAACTCTATGACCAAAAGGATTGTGCAATGATACCACTGACCTAAAGCAAGCAAATTAACCATTTAATAAATATGCTCATTATATTGCTGGATATACTCATGATTTCCTTCTTTACTGTAACGTAATCACAAGAGTTCTTATGACTAGAACATTTTAATTAAAATGATCAAGATGTTCGCATTAATAATGTACTGTTATTATACATAGCATTAATTGCATGAAACTAACTTGCTTGCTTCACAAGGAGAATTTGTTGATACAAAGAATAAATCACTTGATGAATCAGCAACTTAGTAAGATCCTATCTCAAAATTTCAAAAACAGAACTGTGAATGTGACTAAGTGGTAAAGCACCCCTGGGTTCAATGTCTAGTACAATAAATAAGTAAATATTTAAATAGATAAATAAATAAATCCTATCTTCAGAAGGTTCCAGCTTATTGGGGAAGATGGAAAAATAAATAGATAATTTTACATAGTGTGACAAAGATGTGCACAATATGGTGGAAGAGCATATGAAAGCAGCTGCTAACTCAAACAAGGAGGATCAAGACAGGATCACACAGATGATAATCCTTTAACTAAAAGTACAAGTTGAAATTGGCCAAATGAGTGAGAATGGTGTTTTAAAAGAATTAGCAGAGGTATAGAAGTGTGAGCATGGCTCATTTGAAGACCATTAAACTAGTTCAGTGTAATTGGAACGTGAAGATAGAAGCGCTGAGAAATTTCTGATTTAATGGTTGAAAATATTGTAGGCATAAGAAAACGGTAATCAAGATTCAGGATTTTAAACTTCAAACTTTTGTAGTCAATAATGTTGCTAATATTAAAGGAATTTCATGGCTTGGAATTCTTTCCAAAATGATCAAATTCCTAGATTCTGCTAAGGCTTTTTTTTTGTATCGTTTAATTTTGTAAATCTTTTGAATATTTTTTATTGGTGCATATCATTTATACAGAATAATGTGTTTCATTGTGGCATACATATATACACAAAAACACTTGGGCCGGGCGCCGTGGCCCACGCCTGTAATCCCAGCACTTGGGAGGCTGAGGCAGGAGGATTGCGAATTCAAAGCCAGCCTCAGCAACTTAGTGAGGCCCTAAGCAACTCAGTGAAACCCTGTCTCTAAATAAAATACAAAATACAGCTGGGGATGTGGTTCAGTGGTCGAGTGCCCCTGGGTTCAATCCCCAGTACCAAAAGAAAAGATAAATAAATAAAACACTTGGGATCCTCCAGCCTCAGCCTCCTGGATCGCTGGGATTATAGGTGCACTGCATCTGGCAGGTTTTTTGTTTTTAAACTTCTGTTATCCCTAATAGTAGTGGAGTGCTTCGCACAGAGTAGCTTCGCAAGTGTTGAATAAATGAAAAATAAGTTGAGATGCTTAACAAAGAAACAAAACTGGGAATTTGATTACATTTTGTCTTCCATGTTTGATGGCATGGGCTAGAGTCAGCAATAACTTTCAAACAAAATTGTTATTAATGTCTAATTCAGAGCTTGGGATATAGCTCAGTTGGTAGAGTGCTTGCCTCGTAAACACAAGACCCTGGGTTCAATCCCCAGCACCACAAAAAAATAAAAATAAAAATAAATAATAATGTCTAATTCAAACATGCTTATAACTTGGGCCCATACATAGGAGAAATGCTTTATATTTATTGATTTAGATAATCCAGAAAGAATAAACAACACTAATTAATATTAAAAGCAAATTTTGGAATAAACTATGCATGTCCAAAATTAATATGCAAAATTTATTCTTGAATTATTTTATATATTCATGAAAATGAAAACAACTTATTTTCGATTTACCCTAATTTCAAGTTTATTTCTACCCATTGTTTAGGTGTTTCAACTATTACGTTAGGTTTTTCTTCATGAAAAATAGCAAAATGACACTAGTGTTCAATATTTCTCATTAAAGTAAAAGGTGTTACCATAAATATCTTTTGTGGTCTGACATTTGTCACAGGAAGAGGAAGTGTTTCTCTGTGCTTCTCTAATCTGTGCTGTTATGGGGCACAACTTAATAACAGACCATTCACCACTGAGAAGTCCAAAGTCTTTATTAAGTCGGTCATCTGACTGTCTCACACAATGCCCCAAAAATGGTTATTGGGAGAACAACCCCTGACCACAGGGTTGTAGGGGTTCTTATACCAAAAATCACATCAATCGTAAGTGTCTGTTGCTATGATTCAAAATTACAAACTTACATCATGAAATCATCAGCAGAGGGGGAAATGGGTCAAAATGACCTTTACCTAGGTACAAACTAAAGAATGGTTATTAACATTCACACTATCATTGTTGATATCACCATTCACATGGTGCATTGTTTTAGGAGAAATGAGAATCACATAAGAATTGTCATTTTGTATTATTAAACACATCATGCTAAGTTACTGATGATGAGTACAGAGGCGGGGTGTCCTCATGGGGAAGCTAAGCAACTGTTGATGGGTACAGAGGTGGGGCGTTCCCATGGGAGAAGCTCATTTCCTACATAACATGGAGTCTCAGAGCAAGATGGAGTCTGTTTAGTCATTTCCCATATAGCCTGGCCTGTAACATTTCCATGGAGCCAAATCTGTCAGCCTGTCCCATGTGCTACCCAAATTATGCACAGACCACACACTGACAAAGTTGTTTGTCCAATAACTGGATATATGGATAAAAAGGAAGGACAGTTTCACCTAGTAATCATGATCCCTTGCTAAGAAGGATCCCTGGAAATTGCTCATGTCTTGGTACAGTCGTAACAAGCATAACTGCCCCACCCAAACCAGAAACCATACAGGCAAGGTATGGCTGCCAGCACTGATATGGGTTTGTTGAATCTGGACATTCAGAAGCCCAAAGTGGATTAGAGAGTACAGAAGTGCAAGCAGAAGGGCCCTTTGGCATCACAAGTAAAAATTCATAGCCAGTGTGTCATTCCCCTTCCTCCCCAGCTGCATTGTAGCCTGGTTTGCCAAGTGTTTTTCTCACCAGTGTACAGACACTGGTGTATATGTGTATGGGAAGGTGTGGTTGACTTGAACTTGAATAAACTTTTTCTTGGAATCTTCTAACTGTATGATATAACACCATGAACAACAACCTTATTATAGGAAGAGAAGCATTGTTGGCCTCAAATGGAAAATGACTACTATTGCAAATTCTTGAGAAAGCAGAAACAAAAACAAACAAAAAGATACATATAGACTAAAACATGTTCTTGGCAAAGCACAAAATGCTGAATGAGGCTGAGGACATTTTCAGCAACAAGTCAGCATTGAATCTGAAAGGAAAATGGCAGATATCAAAGTGAAGGAGCAAGAATAACACTAAGCCTTGTAGCACAGCTGTCCCAACAAAATGCCAGAATGTTGAATTTTTAAATACACATGTATTTAGATGAATTATTAGAAAAATTTATATTCATTTTTAAATATCTTTAAATTACTTGGAATATGTAAAGTATTTTGACATAGATTGAAAAATAATGTGCAAGATAATTTAGAAGATATTTAAAGGATTAAATGTAGGTTGGTTGTGCAAAGAATTGAGAAAGAATACTGTGCCCTTATTTCAGTTTTCCTTGCTCAATGAAGGAGTTGAGCTGGCCAACTTAAATGACTTCTTTGTGCCCAGAATATAGTTAGCTCATCCCAAATAGCTTTTGCATTGCCTGGGAGCTCACAAAAGAAGAGGGGTCCCTTAAGGATTTCTAAAGACTATGGACTAGTTTGAGTACACCATGCTTTCTTTGTACATAGTATCCAGCAGAGTTCAAAGGCACTTAATAAATTATGTTGACTTGAATGAATTAACTAGATTTTTTTCTATAGTTTAAGCCGTCCTGGGACAATATGAAATTATATATTTTTAAATATTCCTAATGTGTATGCTTTAAAGCACAGTGTGAAAGTGAATAATCATGATTTCTTAGATATACACTATTTTAAAATTCTTTGTCCATTGAAAAGCAGGATCAGGGGATCCTTAAACCCCTTACTTTAGATACTAAATTTCATTGCATCTGGCAAGAACAGAGAACAGGTGAGCTAATACTTTCTATTGGTAGTTGATTCACATTCTTCACCATCATAGATTGGATTCCAGGAAAGAGGTAGGATACTTTTGTGACTATGTGCAGTAACATTTCATCATTCTTTAATTCGATAGATGTGCTGATGGAAAATTTCTTCCCTTCCTCATATTTTTCCAGAAGCCTGAACTGCAAGATTTTAAAGCTGGATAGTAAGAATGCAACTACATGTTATCACCCTTGACATTTGCAGACTGAAAAGAACTCCTTTTTTTCCACTTGGTTTCTGGCTTCACTTACTGACTCAATAGACAAGACTTATTTGTTGTAGAAAGATTTAAAGACCAAACCCAGCATGGTGAAAATGGCAAGAGAATAGGTTATGGAGTAACACAAGCCAACTTAAAAATTCTGACTCTTTAATAGTTGGATGACCTTAACCTCTGACCTTCCTCATCTGTAAAGTGTGGAAAAAAAGATTAATGCTGAAGGTGCCAGGTTTTGAAGAAGACAATGGATGTGAAGCACTTAGCTCAAGAGCTGACCATTTATAATCGTCTGCTCTCTTTCCTTCGTCTCCTCCCTCTTTTCTCTCTTTCTTCATATTATACAACACAATAATGTTTCCTAAAGAAAAGAGTTAGCCATATCCCTTCCTTAGTTACACAAATTACACTTCTCTAATACTAATCATTACTCAATTCTACCAATTTCAGTAATAATTATGATTAAAATATGCTAGTAAGGATACTTTCCATAAACATAGCTTTCCAAGTTGTTTGAATAATTTCTCAAATACTACAGTACACTGTAATGGGCTTGATTGCCTCGTATAGCTGAGTCCAAGGCATTAGGCAAGGCTTGATCTAGACTATCAAAGGATCTCATCAAGAACCTAGTTTATAGTGTTGTCTTGATCACAAGCTGGTTCCTCTTAGCGACCCTGGCTTGCAGAAAAAAAATTCTTTGAGAGAGGTGCCAGAGAAGGCAGAATAAGGGGATAAGCAGGAATTTTTGCAGATAATCTGGGATAAGGACATTCCAGGCAAAGGGAACCCAAATTCAAAGGCCATGGAGGAAGGATTATATTTGGTGCTATGATTTGGTTGGGATTTGTGCCCCAAAGGGTTCATGTGTTAGAGACTTGGACTTCAGTGTGACAGTGTAGAGGAACTTTAAGTGGAGCCTAATTGGAGGCACTGCTCTCCACAGGGGTTAAGGTGGTTCTCATGGGACCCTGGGTTAGTTCTCAATATAGAATTCTCATAAAAAGAACTGAATGTGGACCCTCCACCTTGTGCTGACTTCCTGTCCTGGTGATGGAATTTCTGGCTCCCACATGTGTTCCTGCTCTGATGCCACACACCATTAGGCCCTTACCAGACACTGAACCTTCAGTAGTTTTACTTGAACATTCTTTTCTTCCATTTTCTCTCTATTCTTAATTTTTTGTTTTGACTTTTTTCTGTGGTCACTCTACAGAGTTTGCAGTGTACATTTACAATTAATCCAAATCCATTTTTAAAATAATAGCATACCACTTCACAGGTAGTTAACACAGACAAATCAATTCCTTCCTCCTATCCCTTTGTATCAGTTCTGTCATTAATTTTACTCAGGCATAGGTGTGCATATATTTGTGTGTATATGTGCACATATTAAGCATACATAATTTAGTACATCAATACTGTTATTATTTAGAACAAACTATTATATCAGATCAATTTTGAACAAGAAAAATAAGTTTTCATTTAACTTTGCTATTACAGTGTTTTTAATCTCTAGCATTTTTTTATTCATAAAATTTTATCTCTCAGCTTATATTATCCATCTGTTCTTGCATACTGTCTACTTTGTCCATAAGAACCCTTAGCATATTAATCATAGTTATTTTAAATTCCTGGTCTAGAAATTCCAACATCCCTGCTATTATCAAATCTGGTTCTGATGCTTGTTTTGTCTCTTCAAACTGGTTTTGCTGTTTAAATATTTTACTTTTAATGTGTTTTGTAATTTTTCTCAATCGCCAACCAAGACAAATTGGGTAAAAGGAACTGCAATGAAGAGGCCTTGAGTGGTGTGGTGGTGATGTGTGGGGAGAGAGGGAAGGTTTGACAGTCATATGAACAGGTCTCAGTATTTTGGAAAGCCTGTATCTCTGAACTGTGAATTTCACAAGTGCTTCTCAATTTTTTTCCCCATAGGTAGAACAGGTTGTCTAGAGTGAGCTGGAGTTGGGTATTTTCCTTCCTGTAGGTCAGTGTTGCTCTGATAAAACCCCAGAAGTTAAGCTCAGGTAAACTGATTTCCATTAAGGTCAGAACATTAAGAACAGATTACTCTGGAATTCTTCAAAATCCTCTTCCCCCTGCTGAAAGCATGAGACCTTTCTTCAATATTCACTATGAGAACCAGTGAAGGTTGAAATCCTGGAGGTACAAGTGTGGGAGTTCCTCCATAACAGAGTTCCCTGGTCATTTTTAACTCTCAAGCTTGAAGACTACTCAGAGCATCCAGCAATTCATCAATTGGGCAATTTCAATTTTCCTATCAGTACTGGTTTCCTTGGAAGTTCTCCTCTGGGATTTCTCCTGTGGTATGTTTGATTCTCTGTATTTACTTGTCTATCTCCCCAATTTTGGAGGCAGCAGTTAGCCCTCTGATTGCATTTCTCTAATGGATATAAGAATTAATGAGCTTTATGTTCAGGTGTTTACTTGTTGGTGACAAATTTCAACCTCTTTCCATGCTGGACTAGAAACCTAAAGTTTTGGGGGGGGTTTGTTTTTAAGATAATACATATTACAAGATGTCTGTAGACTGATGGGAGTGATTTAGCAAGTTTAGGAAAATTGATGAGGAGAGAAGATAAATGATAGATGTCAGGGAAGGTAAGGGGATAGGATCATGGGACCCAGTGCATAAGAGACTATTGGAAGAGGCTGGGCACGGTGACTTACACTTGTAATCCCAGCAATTTGGGAGGCTGAAGCAGAAGGATCACGAGTTCAAAGCCAGCCTCAGCAAAAGCGAGGCACAAAGCAACTCAGTGAGACCCTGTCTCTAATGCAAAATAGGGCTGGGGATGTGGTTCAGTGGTAGAGGGCCCTTAGTCCAATCCCCAGTACCAAATAAAAAAAAGAGAGAGAGAGAGAGAACTGGATTTAGACAGAAGATATTGATCCTTGTTAAAAATTTAGGCAGAAGATAAGGGAACCAATGCAAGTAGGTCAGTGGACGTGGTGGTAGACACACATGAAAGTTCTCATCTAATTGTTTCCATTTTCTCAGCAAAATGGAAAACAAGTATTGGGATTTAGAAAATGATTCCCCAAAGAATGGCACTTTGACATGCTGAATACTGTGAATTGAAGAACACTGGAAGGATCTCAGAGTCACTTGTTGACCTTCTCCTACCCTTTTTTATCCTACTCCATAGGAACTAGAATTATTCTTCCCTATGTTGGGTCATAGAAATTAGAAACCCCTTTTGCCCAAAGGCAGCCATAAAACCTAGAAATATTAACTTCCATCCTCTTTGTATGAGAGCTGGCCATAAATTCTCTGACCTATCTTGTTCGATAGATTTAAGACCCTCATTTCAGAAGGGGCCCTGCTCTCCACCGAGAGGAAAGAATCCTACACAGAGATCAAGAAGAATCTGAACAGACAGGCCTTGCTGGGTTTCCTCTCAGTTTATTACTACTACATCATATCCTTTTTGTCCCATCACCTTTTTACAGTAGCTTTCCATCCTTCATTCAGTCTAAACATAAAAATGGGCCATTTTCCCTGGGTCTTTGGATCTTCCTTTGTGAAGGCTCGCATGTCATGTAAAACTTTGATTAAATAAGTCTGTTGTGCTTTATTCTTGTTAGGCTGTCTTTATCAAAGTGTTGCTCTCACCTTTACGAGGGAGAAGAAAAATAGCTCACCTTTCCCACACACACAAGTCATCAGCAGAGTGAGGGCAGGAAAGTGACAGCAAAGGTCTGAAGAGAAAAGATGTGAATGAATCAACGAATGGAACTTGGGAAGTAGAGTACATTCTTGCAAAGCATAAGTTTGAAGTGAGAAGAATCAACTTGGTTGTTTTTCTTCAGCTATGTACAGCTGCCTAAGTACAGGCAGGGGGAGGTGTAGGGTTTAATTTAACTAGGGAGGAGTTTTGCAACAGTACATGAAAGCCAGAGAACAGAACCTGAAGTCAGATTGCTCAAGTTAAAATCCTGGTTCTGCCACTCAGCAGCTGTGTAATCTTGAACAAACTGATCATCTTTGTGCTTCAATTTCCTTGATTGTAAAATGAATACAGCCTTGTTTCTCATTTGCAGAGAGACTAGAAGCCTTTAGGAGAGATCTACATACTTCAGCATCGGTCTTCCTGCATCTGGATACCCGTACTTTGCCATATATTCACAGGTGTGAATATATTCACAAGTGTGAAGTACTTAGAACAATGGTTGGCATGTAGAAAGTTCAAAAGAATTGCTTTGTTATCTGCTAAGGGAGATAGAGGAAAAAAGTATCCAGAAAACTGAGTGATGAACTGTAATCATGCTTCCTTAGATCGATGGATCTCAGTAAATGTGGAGGAAACTCCTTTTAAC
>JAJEJO010050780.1:43304-81523 GCA_020662805.1 Glaucomys volans | reverse complement strand
TTGAAGAGATTATTATTAGCAGTACCCCATATAAACACTATGTGTCCTTAAACAATATAGAACCTATTTAGATATATAAACTGCATTATGATATACAGAAATGAGTTCCAATTATCTACTGTATAATTGATAGGGTTGCAATAAGGACCACAATTTCAAATTGCAGAAAAAGAAAATGCTGAGGGGTTTAGAACATAGCATTAATGAGATAGGAAGTGAGTCTATAGAGTTACTTTTCTGTGGGAATAGTGAGAGAGGAATTAAAGGAAAAAAGTTTATAGCATGATAAAAGAGAATGAGTCTCCAAGGACATAGCTATATTAGAGGGTGATAGAATGATAAGGATATTAATAAGAAAGAAGTGGGAATGAAGTAAGTATATTAGGAATAATTGTAATATTACTATTTAGACAAAAGAAAAAGAGTAAGAAAGTTCTGCAGTAAAATTATATTGTACTATTCAAACCTCCTATTGTTCAGTAGTCTGATGCCTGTCAGGCACTTGGTAATGCTGTGTCCCAAAAAGGGTGCTGTCCCACTGCCTCCAGGTCAGGGATAATCAGTGTTTGTGGGCAAAGGTAACCTGTTGTTGTTAGATGGTCAGCAACAGCATGGGTGCTGGCCTGAGACTAGAACAGGTACAGGGTGCAGGCCTGGGCTTGGAGCTGGATATGGTGGCCTGATGGCTTGGCAAAAATGCATTCAGAGCTGGGGTTGCCTGTGGGTCAGACCCAAACCTGGCCCAGAGATGGTGATTTTGGAGTGGCAACTGGAGTCCCGTGCTCTCAGCTAACTGCTGCCCAGTGTCAGGGCTGAGCCCGATCCGGTGGTCTTGGTTCTGGAGGGGCTGCTGGGGTCCTGTGCTCACTGGCTGGCTGGTGCCCGAGCCCAGGCCAGGGCCAGACAGGCAATGGTGATTCTGGAATGGCTGCTGGGGTCCTGCATTCACTGGCTGACTGGTGCTTGAGCTCATCCTGAGCCCAGCCCAGCGATGATGACTCTGGAGCGGCTGCTGGGGTCCCATGCTCCCAGCTGGTAGCTGCCTGCTGCGTGGCCCAAGCCTGGCCCCGCAGTGTTTCCAGAGCGGCAACTGAGGACCTCTTAGATGTAATTTGAATATAAAATCTCTTTGAGAGCAATGTTCCTGCTGTTTGAATTCCAAGCAAATACGAATCCACGGAGCAAGTAGGAATGCAGCCTTCCTCTAGCCCACCATCTTGAATCCTCTGCTTTGCATCTCAATAGTGTCTGTGTTGATAGTTCCTTTTTCATCTCAAATTTTAGTAATTTGAGTTTTTTCTCCTCTTAGTGTGGCTAAGGGTATAAATTTCGTTTATTTTTTCAAAGAACCAACTTTTTGTTATGTCATTTTTATGAGTAGATTCTTTTGTTTCAATTTCATTGATTTCAGCTCTGATTTTAATTATTTCCTGTTTTCTACCACTTTTGGTGTTAATCTGTTCTTTTTCTAGGGGTTTGAGCTGTAATGTGAGGTCGTTTATTTGTTGGCTTTTCATTCTTTTATCAAAAGCACTCCATGCAATGAATATTCCTCTTAGTACTGCTTTCAGAGTGTCCCAGAAATTTTGATATGTTTTATCATTGTTCTCATTTACCTCTATGAATTTTTTTTTATTTCCCCTCCAGATGTCTTCTGTTGTTCATGCATCATTCAATAGTGTATTATTTAATCTCCAGGTGTTTGAGTAGTTTCTGGTTTTTATTTTATTGTTGATTTCTAATTTCATTACATTATGGTCAGAAAGAATGCAAGGTAGTATCTCTATCTTTTTGTATTTTTTAAGAGTAGCTTTTTGGTATAACAACGGTCAGTCTATTTTAGAGAGGGATCCATGTGCTGCTGAGAAGAAAGTATATTCACTCATTGATGGATGTCATATTCTATATATGTCAGATAAGTCTAAATTATTGATTGTGTTATTGAGATCTATTGTTTCTTTGTTCAATTTTTGTTTGGAAGATCTGTCCAATGATGAGAGAGGCATATTAATGTCACCTAGTATGTTTGTGTTGTGGTCTGTTTGGTTCCTGGAGTTGAGAAGGATTTGTTTAACATAAATGGATGTACTATTGTTTGAGACATAAATATTTTGATCATTATGTCTTGCTGATTTATGCTTCCCTTAAGCAGTATGAAGAGACCCTCTTTATCCCTTCTGACAAGCTTTGGTTTAAAGTTTACTTTGTCTATAATGAGAATGGAAACCTCCTTTTTTTTTCTGAGTCCGTGTGCATGGTATGTTTTTTCACATCCTTTAATCTTCAGTCTGTGGATGTCCTTATCTATGAAATGAGTCTCTTGAAGGCAGTATATTTTGGGTCTTTCTTTGTAATCCAATCTGCCAGTTTATGTCTTTTGATTGATGAGTTTAGGCCATTAACATTCAGGGTTATTATTGAGATATAACTTGTATTCCTGGTCATTTTGGCTTATTTTTGGCTTTTAATGTGACTTGGTTTCTCCTTTAATTAGCTATTTCTTTAGGGTAATTCCTCCCTTTGCTGACTTACATTGTTGCTTTTCATTTCTTCCTTTGGAATATTTTGCTGAAAATGTTCTATAGTGCAGGTTTTCTATTTGTGAATTCTTTTAGCTTTTGTTTATCATGGAAGAATTTTATTTCATCATCAAATCTGAAGGTAAGTTTTGCTGGGTATTAGATTCTTGCATCCATTTTCTTTCAGAGCTTGAAATATGTTGTTCCAGGCCCTTCTTGCTTTTAGGGTCTGGGCTGAGAAATCTCCTGATATCAGTATTGGTTTCCCCCTGTAGGTAATCTGATGCTTTTCTCTCATAGCCTTTAAATTCTATCTTTATTTTGTATGTTAGGTATTTTCATTACTATGTGCCTGGGTGTGAATCTGTTGTAATTTTGTGCATTTGGTGTCCTGTATGCCTCTTGTATCTGATTTTCCATCTCATTCATCAGATTTGGGACATTTTCTGATATTATTCCATTGAACAGATTATTCATTACTTTGGTTTGTATCTCTGTGCCTTCTTCAATCCCAATGATTCTTAAATTTGGTCTTTTCATGAAACCCCTAATTCTTGGAGGTTCCATTCATGATTCCTTACCATCTTCTCTGTTTGGTTAACTTTGTTTGCAAGATTAAATATTTTATCTTCATTGCCTGAAGTTCTGTCTTCCATGTGATCTAGACTCTTGGTTATGCTTTCTATTGAGTCTTTTATTTGGTTTATTATTTCCTTCCTTTAAAGGTTTTCTGTTTCTTGTTTTTTTTCAGAATGTCTTCTCTTTATTAAAATGATTTTTCTTTCTGCAATTCCTCTTTTAGCTATTTATTGGTACGATCATTCATTGCCTGCATTTGCTCTCTCATCTCATCATTCATTCTTGGATCATTTTAATTATGTACATTCTGAACTCCCTTATGATATTCCTACCATGTTGTCATTGGTTCAATTGATATAGCATCTAGGTTTGTTTGGTACACTTTCTTCCCTTGTTTTCTCATGTTGCTGGTGTATCTCCCCTCTAGCAGCGTGAATTAGAGGTATTACTTTTTCCCTTTAAAGACTTATAGTTTCCCTGCAGATTCCAATACTTCTTCTTGAAGAGATTAATGTTAGCAGCACATCATATAAACAATATGCATCCTTAATCCATATAGACCCTATTAAATATTAACTGTGTTGTCATAATATACAGAGATGAGTTCAAATTATTATCTACAGCATAACCAATAGGTTTGCAATAAGAACCACAATTTCAAATGTTGGAAAAAGAGGATGAGTTGGTGTGTTGGATATAACATTAATGAGATAGGAAGTGAGTCTATAGCAGTACCATGTTGTAGGAATAGTGAAAGCAGAATTAAAAGAAATAGGTTGTTAGTATGAGAAAAGAGAAAACAAGTCTCCAAGGAAACAGATATATAAGAGAACGTTAGAGTGATAAGATTATGAATAAAAGAAAAAGTGGGAATATAATAGGTATAATAGAAATAATCATAATAATATTACTATTTTAAAAAGTTCTGCAATAGAATTATACTGTACTGTTCAAATCTCCTATTTTTCAGTAGTCTGATGCCTGAGAGGTGCTTGGTAATGTGGTTTCTCAAGAAGGGTGCTGTCCCACTGTTACCAGTTCAGGAATAATCAATGCTTATGGGCAAAGGCAACCTGGTGTTGATAGGTGTTGATAGCTGTTCAGTCACAGTGTAGGTACAGGCCTGAATACTAGAGTAGGGATGGGGTCAAGCCTGTGCTTAGTTCTGGAAATGGTGGGCCTGATGGCTCGGTGGGCCTGTGTTCACAGCTGGGACTTTCTGTGGCAGGCCTGTGCTTGGACCTGGGGGGGATCTGAGCAGTGGTCCTGGGCTCCTCTTACATTTCTTTATCTTATCATGAATCTAATATTATTCCATTATGATCTGATAGAATGCAGAGTATTATCTCTGTTTCTGTTTTGTACTTGCTAAGAGTTGCTTTTTTTTTTTTTTTTTTTTTTGTTTTGGTGGGGGGTGGATTTTTGGGTTTTTTTTTTTTTTTTTCTAATGTTTTTTTTTTTTTTTTTTTTTTTTTTGGCGATGCTGGGAGTCGAATCTAGGGCCTTGTGCTTACAAGGTAATACTAAGAGTTGTTTGTGGTGTAAAATGTGTGGTCTATTTCAGAAATATTCCATGTGCTGTTGAGAAGAAAGTATATTCAATCATTAATGAATGCTCTATATAAGTCTGATAATCTAGACAATTCATTGTGCTTTTAATTCCTTAACTTCTTTACTAAGGTTATGTTTTGAAGATCTATCTAGCAATGAGAGAGGCATTATAAAGTCAGCCAGGCTTATTATATTGTGGTCTGTTTTATTCTTGACATTGAGAAGAGTTTTTTGATTTATTTATACTTCAAACAATGGAGCTTAAATATGTGCAATCATTATTTTCTGTTGTTTTATGATTCACTTAAGTTGTATAAAGTGGCCTTCATTGTCTCTTTGGATTACATTTGGATTAAAGTCTGCTTTATTTTTTTATAAAAATTGAACCCCTTTTTAATTTTTGAGATACATATGAGAGCAAAGGTTTTCTTTTCCCCTTCCATTTACCTTCCATCTGTGGAAGTCACTACCTATGAGGTGAGTCTTTCGGAGAGAACATATTGCTGGGTCTTATCTTTTAATCCAGTCTGCCAGTCTATCTATGTCTTTTGATTGATGAGTTTAGTCCACTAATATCTAGTGTTATTACTAAGTGATGATTTTTATTTGCTGTCATGTTGGTTTATTTCCAGTTTTTGAGTTGAATTAGATTTTCCTTTGCTTGAATATTCTTCTAGTGTTTCTCCTGCTGCTGGTTTTCAATTTTATACTTCATTCTTTCTTCAGGCAATATCTTATTGAGCATGCTTTGTAGTGCAGGAATTTTTTCAACTTTTTTTTATTGTGGAAAGATTTATTTAATCTTCAATACTGAAACTTAATTTTGTTGGAGATAGCATTCATTTTTTATTTGTTCTTATTACTTATTCATGAAAATAGAATGGATTTTGACATATTATACCCATATGTAGTATAATTTCAGATTCTTCCAGTTGTATATGATGTAGAATCACATTGTTCACATAATCATAAATATGCATAGGAATGTAATGTCCAAATCGTTCTACTATTTTTACTTTTCCCATTCCACTGTCCTTCCCTTCACTCCCCTTTGCTTATTCCAAAGTACTTCTGTTCTTCCATACCCCCCATTTTGAATTATCATTCACATATCAGAGAGAAGTTCAGCCTTTGCATTTTTGGGATTGACTTATTTCACTTAGCACAATAGTCTCAAGTTCCATCTGTTTACTGGCAAATGTCATAATTTCATTTCTCTTCATCACTGAGTAGTATTCCATTTTGTATATGTACCACATTTTCTTTATCCATTCATCTATTGAGGGGCAACTAGGCTGACTCCATAGGCAAGCTATTGTGAATTGAGCTGCTATGAACAGTGATGCAGCTGTATTACTGTAATATGCTGATTTTAAGTCCTTTGTGTATGAACAAAGGAGTGGAATAAGTGGGTCAAATGGTGGTTAAAGTACAAGTTTTCTGAGGAATTTTCATACTGCTTACCAGAGTGGTTGCACCAATTGGCATTCCCACCAGCAAGGTATGAGTGTACCTTTTCCCCCACATCCTTGCCAACACTTATTGTTGCTTGTGTTCTTGATTATAGCCACTCTGACTGGAATGAGATGAAATCTCAGGGTAGTTTTAATTTGTTTTTCTCTAATTGCTAGAGATGTTGATTTTTTTCATACATTTGGTGACCATTCATATTTCTTCCTCTGTGAAGTGCCTGTTCAAATCCTTTGCCCATTTATTAATTGGGTTATTTGGTATTTGGGGGTGTTAAATTTTTGAGTTCTTTATATAACCTGGAGATGAATGCTCTATCTGAGGTGCAGGTGGCAAAAATTTTTCTTCCATTCTGTTGACTCTCTCTTCACATTCTTCATTATCTCCTTTCCTGTGAAAAACTTTTTAGTTTGATTCCATTCCACTTGTTGATTCTTTCACTTTAGGATATTTTTAATTATGTCATTTCCTAGGCTGACATGATGTATATTTGATCCTACACTTTTTTCTATTAAGCATAGAGTCTCTGGTCTAATGCTTAGGTTCTTGACCACTTGGAGATGAGTTTTGCACAGGGTAAGGATAGGGGTTTAATTTCATTTTACTACATATTGATTTCCAGTTTTATCAGGACAATTTGTTGAACAAGCTATCTTTTATCCAGTGTATATTTTTGGTACCTTTGTCTAGATAATCATGTGATTCTTCTCTTTAATTCTATTGACCTGATGAATTACATTTGATTCCATATGTTGAAACATCCTTGCATCCCTTGATTGAACACTACTTGATCATTGTGCACTATCTTTTTCAAGTGTTTTTGTTTGTGATTTGCCAGAATTTTATTGAGAAATTTTGCATCAGTGTTCATCTGGGATATTGGTCTGAATTTTTCTTTCCTTAATGTGTCTTTGTCTGGTTTTGGTATCAGGGTTAGATTAATTTTATAGATTGAGTTTGTAAGGGTCTTTCATTTTCTATTTCATGGAATATTTTGAGGAATATTTGTGTTAATTTTTCTTTGAAGGTCTTGAACTTCAAACTTCTAGAACTTGATTGAGAATCTACCTGGTACTGGCCTTTCCTTAGTTGGTAGGTTTTGATGGCATCTTCTTTATCATTGCATGAAATTTATCTGTTTCAATTGTGTATGTCCCCCTGATTCAGTTAGTGTAGATCATATGTCTCTAGAAATTTCCTGATGTCTTTGAGACTTTATTTTTATTGAAGTATAAATTATCAAAATAGTTTCTGATTGTCATCTAAATTTCAGTAGTGTCTGTCATGATATTTCCTTTTTCATAATGAATTTCAATAATCTGGGTTTTCACTTTCTCTGCATTACCATGGGTAAGGCTTTATCAATTTTATTTATCTTTTCAAATAACTAACTTTTTGTTTGCCAAATTTGTATAGTCTATTTTGTTTTTATATCATTGATTTCAGTATTGATTTTAATTATTTCCTGTCTTCTGCTTTTGGTGTTGAATTGTTCTTCCTTTTCTAGGTCTGTTAGATGTAATGTTAGGTTAATTGGTGATTCTTCTTTTCTTTAAATGAATGAGCTCAATACAGTGAATGTTCCTCTGAGAACTTCCTTCATAGTGTCCCAGAGAATTTGGTATGTTGTGTTGGTGTTCTCATTTACAGCTAAGTATATTTAAAATTTCATCCCTGGTTTCTTCTGCTATCTATTGCTAATTCAATAGCATATTCTTTAATTTCCATGTGTTAGAGAAGCTTAAATTTTTCTTTTATCATTGATTTCCAATTTTATTCCACTATGATCTAATACATGCAAGGTTTCATCTCTGTTGCTTTGTGACTTAAGATATGGGCTATTTTAGAGAAGGATCCAAGTGCTGCTGAGGAGAAAGTATATTCAAACATTGATGGATGAAATAGTCTATATATTTCTTTTAAGTCTAAATAATTTACTGTATTATTTAGTTTTATATTTTGTTTAGTTTTATTTGGAGGATCCATGTAGTGGTGAGAGAGGTGTGTTAAAATCACTCAATATTATGGTGTTGTGTGGTCTGTTTGATTCTTGAAATTGATAAGGGTCTGTTTGATGTACAAAGATGTTTTATTTTGGGGGGCATACATATTCATGATTGTTATGTCTTGCTGGTATATAAATCTCTTAAGTAGTACAAAATGTCCTTCTTTGTCTCTTCTGATTAACTTTGGCTTGACGTCTACTTTATCTGAAGTGAGGGTGATATTTTTTCCCATTCTTTCACCTTTAGTCTGTGGATGTCTTTGCTTTGGAGGTGAGTATCTTGGAGACAGCATATTCCTGGGTATTTTTAAAATCCAATCTGCCAATCTAGGTCTTTTGATTGTAGAGTTCAAGTCATTTACATTAAAAGTTATTGATATAAGATTTGTATTCCCTATCATTTTGGTTCATTTCTGGTTTTTAATTTGAATTAGTTTCTTCTTTGATTGACTATTCCTTTAGTGTTGTCTCTCGCTTTGCTATTTTTCATTTTTTCTTTATGAAATATTTTATTGAGAATGTTCTGTAGTGCAGGCTTTCTAGTTGTCATTTCTTTTAACTTGAATTTATCATGGAATGTTTTTATTTCTTCTTCAAATTTGAAGATTAATTTTTAGGGATACAAAATTCTTGGCTGACATTCTGTTCTTTCAGAGCTTAGTATATATCATTCCAACACCTTCCAGGTTTGAGGGTCTGGGTTAAGAAATCTGCTGAGATCCAGATTGGTTTCCCTCAAAAAGTTACCTGTTGTTTTTCTCTGGCAACCTTTAAAAGTCTATCCTTATTCTTTGTGTTAGGCATTTTCATAATAATGTGGTTTGGTGTGGGTCTCTTTTAATTTTGTATATTTGGGGTCTTATAGGTGTCCTCTATTTGAATTTCCGTTTAATTCTTAAGTTTTGAGAAATTTTCCAATGTTATTTCCAATAAAAATTTTCCAATATTATTGAAAAGTTTTGCATTCATTTGGTTTATATCTCCAAGCCTTCATCTATCCTGATAAATCTTAAATTTCATCTGTTATGTTATGCAATATTTCTTGGAAGTTCTGTTTATGGTTTCTTAACATCTTTTCTCCACAACTTTATTTTCATGATTATATACTTTGTCTTCATTGTGTGAAACTCTGTCTTCCAAGTGGTCTACTCTGTTGGTCTTTCTTTCCTTTGAATTTTTAATTTAGTTTATTGATTCCTTCTGTTTCATTTTTTCAGAATCTCTGTCTCTTTATTCAAGTGATATTTCACTTATTGTATTTTCCCTCTGATTTTACTCCTTACATTGTTTTTACCTCATGGATTATTTTAACTATGTACATTCTAACCTCCTTCTCTGACATTTCTTCCACTTTGGCATCAATGGATTCTATTGTTGGAGAATCTTGTTTGTTTGGAGGCAATTTCTTCTCTTTCTTTTTCATGTTCTTTGTTTGTCTACCCATCTTGCAATGTGCATCTGACGCAGTAGATTTTCTACCCTGTGGACTTATAGTGTCCATAAAAGTTTCCAGCATTGCAATGTTCAGGGGGAAACAAATAATAGCAGCAACCAATACAAAAAATATATAGCCTTAAACCAAATAGCTACTGCTAAGATATCTAAAGTTTTGTTACAATAAACAGAAATGATATGTTCAGTTATTGACTACATTAAAACCAATGTTTGCCACATGGTTAACAATTGTGACTGGAGAACAAGAGAGAACAGAAGTGTTGTATGATGTGATAATTATGAAGAAGGAGGAGAGAAGATAGTTGTAGAAAATGAAAGAAAGATTGAAAAAGGGAACAAGAGATGTTGGCTGTTAGCAGGAGAAAAGAGAGAAAATCAATCAAGGGATACAGATAAGTGAGAGAAATAATATATAAAAGTAATAATTTAAAAATAAAAATAAAAAAATACAAAACAGAACTGAAATATAATAATCAGTTATCCTAGCCCTCAATAAACTTATGCATAAAAATTTATTGGTTTCAAATTGGTAGAAATGTGAGATAACAATGATAAAAACAAGAGAAAAAATTTTTTAAAACCTCAATGAGAAGCTGAATTGTTTCCCTTGAAAATCGAAAGATCTTCAACTTTCCTTCTCCACAGTTTTGGGTCTGGAGTGTAATGCTTTCTCTACCCTCTGGATGGGGTTGCTAGGGTAAGATGGTTAATCCTGGAGACAGAACTCATGGAGGTATGATTTAGCCTTGTATGCTCTGTAGTCTTTGCTGAATGTCAATTGGTCTGGACATTTTACATCAGTGCACCCCCGGGGCCCAGAAATTTCTGGTTCATGCTGGAAGATTACATCCCTGTGAACTCCTTTGGATTCCACTCATATGATGTAGGAGCAAATTCTTAGCCCACTATATTGCTGGTAGATGCCTAAATTCCTGGTCTCTGATTCAGTCTCCAAACTAAATCTCTGATGACCCTGCCCTTCTGAATTCCTGGTTAGGCACTTATCTCCATGCTGTTCCAGCAAGCAGTCAGATTGAAAGGTGAGAAGATAGGTGGGTTTCCAGGACCACTATTTCCTTGTATAAATCTATCTCCTTGCTTAATTTTCTCCTGGTCATTTAGTCACACTCTCTGTCATGCAGCATGGGTTTGCCCAGTTTCTTGGGCTGGCCTGACTCAGATCTACTAGAAATCAGCTCTTTCAGCTCTCAACCCCAATGCCATGACTGCAAAATGGTTCCATCTTCTGTCCTCTGCACACCACCAGAAGAGATGAGGTTTTCTTCCCATATAAGGATATTGTGCAGCACATGTTACAGTTTAGTCAGGCAGTGTCATTGATCTATGAATTCTCCTTACCCAGACATGCCTCAACCCCCCCAAATTCAGTTCCCTTAATTCCCTTATTGCTTTACTGTGTTTGCAGAGGGACTGTTCTGGATTGTGCCTCCAGTTGCTGCCATGGCTGTGGTGCTTTCTTATTTTATTATATTTGATCATGTGAGTCCCCAATCTATTTTGAGTGTCCAGTTTTAAATTCCAGAAAATTCCCCTCTTATTTCTGTGTGCTCACCCACCTTGCTGGAAAGCTGCCTGTGTACTTTTCTTAGTTTCACACCATAGAGTAGCCAGGAAAGCAAACTTTCTATTCCACCATTTTCCTCTCTCCTAGATATAGTATTCTTGGTTTGCATCATTTTCCTTTTTTTGTCAGAGCTTAGTTTATATTATTCCAAGTCCCCCTACCTTTTAGGATCTGGTTGAAAAATTGGTTGAGATTGGTTTGGTTTAATTCTACATGTGATCTGTCATCTTTCTCTTTCAGCTTTCAAAATTTGATCCTTATTCTGGATGTTAGGAATTTTTATAATAATGTGCCTTGCAGGGAATCTGTTGTAATTTTACATATTTGGAGTCCTGTATGTTCCCTGCATTTGATTTTCCATTTCATTCTTAAGAGTTGGTAAATTTTCTGTTGTCCTTTCATTGAAAATTTTGTGAATTCCTTCATTTTGTACTTAAGAGACTTCATCCATTCCCAAGAATCTTAGATTTGGCTTTTAATGTTATCCCATATTTCTTGAAAATTCTTTTGTGGTCCCTTAACTTATTTTCTCTATGATCAATTTTATTTTCAAGATTATATACTTTGACCTCATTGCCTGAAATTATATTGTTCAAGTTATCTAGTCTATTGGTGATGCTTTTTATTGAATTTTTAATTTGGTTTATTGATTTCTTCATTTCAAGGATTTCTGATTGATTTTTCTTCAGGATCTCTATCCCCTTATTGATGTCATTTTTCACTTCCTGCATTTTCTATCTGATTTTACTCCTCACATCATCTTTTACCTCATAGATCACCTTAACTATAATGTTACTAAATTCTTCTCTGACATTTCCTGCACCATGGTGTCAATGGAGTCTGCTGTTGAGGCATTCTCAGTTGTCTGGGGTGATTTGATCCCTTAATTTTTCAAATAATGTGTGTGTCTATCCATATATCTGAATGGATCTGAAGAAGCAGAATTTCTACCCTATAAACTTGTAGTGTTATTACTTTTTCCAGTACCTCAGACATTAGGGGAACCAAAAAATTGCAACAATCTATGTAAAAATTATATAGCAATAAACTAAATACTTTCTCTCCTATTATGACACCTGCAATGTTAATTGGCACAATAAACAGAATTGATAGGATCAGCAATTTCCATCAGTAAGAACAGTAAGCACTAATGTATTATTTCTGACATAAAATCAAGCAGTAGGTGTTATCTTTGACTTTTATAATATTCATTATTAGTATAGCATTGGATATGGGGTCTGGCATTCTATCAACCAATTGGAGTTTAGAGACATGAAGAATAGAGTTTACTAAGAGGAAAGATAAAGAGAAAGGGTGTAGAAAATTGTATTAAATTTTAGTAAGTGAATGGGAAATGCAAAGTAATGTATGAAGTGATAGCTATGAGGAGGGAGGAGGAAAGTATAAGTATGAACTTAAAACTGTGAAAGAGAAAACAATAGAATTTGTTAACAAGAAAAAAGGAGAAATAGAAAGAAGGGTAATAGAATAGTGAAGAAGACAATACAGAAAAAATATCTAAATATATTAATAAAAAACCTGAACCCTCAACAGACTGGGAAAGAAAAAATACTATCCTCACAAAGTGCTAGAAACAAGAAAACAGAAACAAATATGAATAGAGTAAATTTCAATTAATTGTTCAGCACATGATTTTTTTCTCAGAAAGGGAATCTTGATGAAAAACTAGAGTCCTCTCCATTGTGGTAGACAAGAATATCCAGGAAAATAAATATTTGCTCTCTGTTTCCAACTTTCATTCCATTTCTGTTTCTTCTTGAGATATGTACTGGGCACAAGATTAGGGATTGTGGGCTGTCACATCCTTTATTTATATTGTGATGTAAATATATCAGGATGCCAGTTGGAATTTGAGAACCTCTGCTTCTGTGTTGGGTGGTAAGATGAAGTTGGGGATAGGAAATACTGTCAACTTCTCTCCATCATGAACCACAGCTGGGTTATGCGAGATGATTTCATGTATGTGAAGGTTTAAGGGGTTGGGCTTAGGTTTAATAAGGCCCAACTTGCTTTTCTGCAAAGCCAGTTATCTGAAGGTGTTAAATCAACCCACCTTTAGAACCCATAAAATGTCTAACCATGCTGGGAGACTTCCACAGAAATCTTCTCGGGGATCTACTTCTAAGAAGGGGGAGCCACCACATACCAATTCTGTTGCTCACAGGTGCCACCCCTTCAAGGCCTCTCAGCATCCATCCCCAAGTGCAACCACACTCACAAATTCAGGTTTCTGCATATTTTCCTGCCTCCTGGGTCAGTTTTGTAGCATGGACACACCTGCCCATTCAGATTGCTGATCCTCTGCAACTGGTCCTGCAAACCACCAGACTCAAAATGGGAAGGGAGCTGAATTTTCTCAAGTCCTCCCAATTTTTATTCCCCCAAGCAAAATTGTCTTCATGCCTAATTTTCTGAATTTTGATAGGCTCATATTAGGTCATGTTGCTATTGACTCCCTGTAATGTATACCAGAGCCAGCACCATTCTCCTGGATCCAAGTAATTGGATTCTTGATCTATCTGCTACTACAGTGAAGTTGGCTCGAAATGGCTCCTACCTCAACTCTCTATGGAAATTTTTTAATCAGAGGGTACCATTTTTGTACCCATTTATTGTGTCTGAAGCCTCTAATTGGCCTAGAACCATCTGCTCCTCTGATCTCAGGATTTTTCATGCTAAGACTGTCCATTTTATTTCTTTCCCTCTTCTTTGTGTGCCAGTTCTGCTGCTCCCATCAGCAACCCAGCTCTATTTTTGTTCCTTTTACATGTTTACCATATGCAAATTTTCCAAGTTTCTAAGGCACTCAGGCTTCTAGTACTGAGTTTTGGTGAAATCCCTCTTTTATCCAGCTCACAGAGAAGTAGCATTTCTGCTGCTTGAATATTAAGTCAATGAACTATGAGAAAAACTCTTTCCCTCTAGGATGCATTCTTCTCCCTCCATAATAAAGTCTTTTTAAAAATGCAATTTTTAAAAAGCAATTTACTTCTTATGCTTTGGGAGTCTTGTTAAGGAATTCAGTTCCTAAGCTGACATGATAAAGATTTGAACCTTCTTTTTCTTCTGTGAGACAGACTGTCTCTGTTCTAGAGTTTTGATCCATTTTGAGTTGAGTTTTGTGAAGGGTGAGGCATAGGGATTTAATTTCATTGTGTTACATATTGACGTCCAGTTTTCCCAGTACAGTTTGCTAAAGAGGCTATTTTTTCTTCAATTAATGTTTTTGGTGATTTCATCTAGTATGGGATAACTGTATTTATGTGGGTTTATTGCTGTAAATTCTATTCTGCACCATTGGTCTACATGTCTATTTTGGTGCCAATACCATGCCATTTTTGTTACTATGGCTCTGTAGTATAGTTTAAGGTCTGGTATTGTGAAACTTCCTGCTTCACTTTTCTTGCTAAGGATTGCTTTGTCTATTCTGGGTCTCTTTTTCTTTCAAATGAGTTTCATGATTGCTGTTTCTATTTCTATGAAGAATTTCATTGGTATTTAATAGAAATTGCATGAAATCTGTATAATGCTTTTGGTAGTATTGCCACTCTGACAATATTAATCTGTCTTTCCATAAGCATGAGAGATCTTTCAAGAATCAATAAATGGGATGGATTCAAACTAAAAAGCTTCTTCTCAGCATGGGAAATAATCAATAATGTGAAGAAAGAGTCTACAAATGGGAGAAAACTATTGCTATATGCACCTCAGATACAGCATCATCTCCAGGATATATAAAGAACTCAAAAACTCAACATCAAAAAACAAATAACCCAATCAATAAATGGGCTAAGGAAATGAACAGACACTTCACAGAAGAAGAAATACAATCAACAAACATGAAAAAATAATGTTCAACATCTCTAGCAATTATAGAAATGCAAATCAGAACTACAGTGAGATTTCATCTCACTCTAGCCAGAGTGGCAATTATCAAGAATACCAGCAACAATAAATGTTGGTGAGGATGTGAGGAGAAAGGTACACTCATACATTGGTGATTTGAATGCAAATTGGTGCAACCACTCTTGATAGTGGTATAGAGATCCCTCAGAAAACTTGAAATGAAATCACCATTTGACCCAGTTATCCCAATCCTCAGTTTATACACATAGAATTAAAAATCAGCATATTTTTGTGACACAACCACATCAATATTTGTAGCAGCTCAACCCACAATACCTAAACTATGGAACCAACCTAGATAACCTTCAACAGATGAATGGATAAAGAAAATGTGATATGTATACACAATGGAATATTACTCAGCCTTAAACAAGAATAGAATCATGGCATTTGCTGGAAAATGAATGGAGCTGGAGGCTACCATGCATGCTAAGTTGTATAAGCCAATCCCAAAAAACCAAAAGTGAGTATTTTCTCTAATATGGGGATGCTAATTCACAATAAGGGGAGTGACTAGGGATAAATAGGTGTACTTTGGCAGAGAAGAGTGAAGTTAGGGTAGAGGGCATAAGGGTAGGAATGAGAGTAGAATGAATCAGACATTGTACCTTATTTACATATATGACTGCATGACTGGTGTGATTCTGCTTCACTTATAACCAGAAGAGTGACAAGTTTTACTCCATTTGTATATAAAGTGTCGACATGCATTATTTCATGTATATCTATTTAGAACAAATAAAAATGTAATTTACATATGGTTCTGTTTGAAATCTTTTAAAATATGAATTCTGATTTAGTAAATCTAGCATGAGTCTTAAAGTTCTATATGTATCCCCACCTCTCAGGTATGATGTTATTGTTGTCCCACAGATAAAAGTTTTTGAGTAGCAAGGGTCTAAACTGAAGCTATCTCAATCCATGCACAAACTCACTCCTCATTCTAGAGTAAACTATCATAAAACCTGTGACTATTTGTTCATGAGTATGTGTATTTTGCTTAGGATAATTGGATAAAATTATCTTCCTTGAGGCAGTTTTAAAGGAGAAGAATAACTGTAATTCTTCTATACTCAAATGGTGCAAAGCTGAATAAATGATTGCTGAAATGAATATTGAAAGCAAAAAATCAATAGCTTCAAGGAGGCTTCATTGTCATTGATGTTTACCTTGTTGATTATTTATGACAAAACAATGTCAAGAACATTTCTATACATATGCTTTTTTCAAGTTATATTTTATTATCTTAATTTTATCTTATACAATTAATATGTTTTTTAAACTTCTTGTGTCAAAGCTGTTTGTTAATAAGTTTGTGAGAAAAATTTGCCACTCTTTAGAAATCTCAAAAGTTTCATTTTTCCTTTTCATATTATAATGAATTAAAATTATATTTTGAGCATTTTTAATGTCCCTTTCCTTCCCTGAATATTTCCCCAGGTATATATCTTTTCCTCACCTCTCATGGCTCCACAGCTCCACCTCTGCCTCCATGGCTTCTTACATGATCATGGAGTTTGGTGCTTCTGAAATTATATTGATTTGAGTTCTGGTTTCATCTTTCTTTTCATTGGTAGCTGAATGTTGGGAAAACTTACTAAAATTCACTAACCCTTTATTTGTTCATCTGTAAAACATGAATAGCAATGGTTCTTAATTCCTTGGAAGGTTCTTGATTAGCATAAAAACACATAATGTAAATAAATGTGCACACCTGTTGCCCACCCCCACACAGACAGCCCAATATGAGCCCACACAAAAACACCTTGCTGCGGCTCCCCATCTACCAATGCATTGCCGCCTCCATCTTGAGACACCTCTGCTACCATCTTGGGTTTTCCCTGCTGCTGCCCCTGTCATCTCTAGTTGGTACAGCTTCCATCTTGGGACAGTCACTGGAGACTAGAAGCCCAATATCATGGTAACTACCAGTTAGCCACTGCTGTTGCCACCAACTAGGGATGCAGCTGTTTTTGTCTAGGGATAGCAGCCAGGATCTGAAAGAACATCACCAAGGTCCCTTCAGGCTTGGTTACATCTTAGATATCCCTGCTAGGTGTGCTAATAGCCACCATCTTGTTGTGAGGCAGGAGAGAAACTTGCAAGGTGTCACTTGGTGGGAAAAATATGTAAGGGCATCTTGATCCTGGTTTTTCCAAACAACTAGCCAGGAACCCACTGGGATCACAGGGACAACTCAGGCAGTACTTGCTGGGACCCCAGAGCAGCCTGGTCCACGACTCCATCTCCAATGCACCACCCACTGATTGCCTGGTTTTGCCAGTTTGGCAATATCCTGAATCTTCTAGCTCCTCAGTCCCCAGTCTCCTAACCACGCCCTCGCCATCAGTGCCTCCCAGTGCTTGCATCTATGTGACTGGCCCACAGCTCTCAAGATATGGTCCTTATTTGCCCAATACAGAAGAGTTTTCAGTGATCAGTGCAAAAGTTCTGGTGCTCAGCCCTAAGGACCTCTGGGGAGAGAGAGGTTCTTGATTGGAAACTTGAAAGGGTAGGGGTAGGAGAGATACCATTTAGAGACTAAATTAGAGACCAAGAATTGTGGGGTCCACATGTGAGGGAAGGGGCTAAGTCCAGGCTTCTGAATCACATGAGTGGACTCCAAAAGAGAGTCCCAGGTTGCAGATTTCCAGTGAGACTGGCAATTGCTATCCCCTGTCTTCAGGAGTCAAGTCTCCAAGTCTAACCCTCCCACCTTAGTAAGTTTCATCATCCTGAAGGTGGACTTACCAGCAAACTCCAGACAATCCCACCAATCAAAAAAGAAGGGGAACAGAGAAAATAAACTCCAATGGAAACAATCATACAATTTTCCTTCAAGACTTTTTTCCCCCTATTTTTTTTCATTTTTTCATTTCCCTCTGTCACATTCCCAACATCTTTGAGATCAAGTACTTATCATACATCAGGCTACTGAGGACTGGGAGGTTTGAATGGTATACTACAATTTTGTTGTAGATTCTTTCCCTTCTTTACATGTATTTTCTTTTACTTATTTTTTTCCTTGCTCTCTATTCTCCCCTTATTTATCTGTTTCTGTACAGTCTCTCTGTTTTCTCCTGATAAAGACCAACTTCTTTTGATTCCTCTTTCACACTTCCTATGATCTAGTACCTCTATTTTCTCACCTCTTCCCTCATTAACATCACATCCTACACCCTTTCCTCATTCTCTCTTTTTCCACCTATTGTTTATGTTGTAAATAATAATCAAACACATCATCTCTGTTTATTGCAACAAAACTGTTAACATCTTAACATGGGATATTTGGCTTAAGGCTGCATATTTGTTGCATTGGGTGCTGTTCATATTGATCTCCCCCTTAAAGGTGAGGTATTGAAAACCTTCAGGGACACTATAAATCTATAGAGTGGAAATTGTAGTACTATGGATCTGCACTTTTAGAGGGGAAGACACATGAAAAACATGAAAAAACAAGGGAAGAAAGTGTCCCAAACAAATCAAGATGTTATATTAATAGAATCCATTGACAGCAAGGTAGAAGAAATGTCAAAAAAGGAGTTCAGAATGTGTGCAATTAAAATGATCTATGAAGTAAGGATGATATAAGAACAAATGCAGGCAACAAAAGATCACTTCAATAAAGAGTTATAAAAAAGTAAATGCAAGAGGTAAAAGACTACTTTAATAAAGAGAGAGAGATTCTGAAAAAAAAACCCAAATCTTTGAGAAAAAGGAAACAATAAACCAAATCAATAACTCAGTAGGAAGAATCACCAACAGACTAGGTCACTTGGAAGACCAAACTTCAGACCATGAATACAAAATATTTAATGTTAAAAATGAAGTTGACCAAACAGAGACAATGACCTCCAAGAATTATGGGATAACATGAAAAGACCAAATTTAAGAATTATCATGATAGAGTAAGGAACAGAAATACAATACAAAACAAAGGAATGAACAATCTATCTAATGAAATAATGTCAGAAAATTTTCCAAACCTGAAGAATGAAATGGAAAATCAAATACAAGAGTAACAGGACACCATATATACAAAACTACAACAGATCTGCTCCTAGCACATTATAATGAAAATGCCCAGCATATAACATAAGGATGAAATTTTGAAAGCCACAAGAGAGAATTGTCAGATTACATATGGGGGAAAGAAATTTTGGTATCAAGTTTTCTTAACCAAGAATCTAAAAATTAGGAGGGCCTGTAAATATATATATATCAATATGTGAAAGAAAAGGGATACCAATGAAGAATCTTACATCCAGCAAAACTAAGCTTCAGATTTGATGATGAAATAAAAATCTTCCATGATAAACAAAAGTAAAAAAAAAATTTACAAATAGAAAATCTGCACTGTAGTGTAGAACATTCTCAACAAAATATTATGAGGAGGAAATAAAAAACAACAATGAAAGTTGGCAAGGGGAGGAACTACACTAAAAAAAAAAAACAATCAAAGGAGAAACCAAGTCAAGTTAAAAACAAAATTAAACCAAATGACCAGAAATAGAACTCATATCTCAATAATAATTCTGAAGATTAATGGCCTAAACTCATTAATCAAAAGACATAGACTAGAAGATTGGATTTAAATAAAAAGACCCAACAATATGCTTACTTGAAGAGGCTCCTCTCATGGGAAAACACATCCAAAGACTGAAGGTGAATGGACAGGAAAAAACCACATCACCCACATGGACTATGTAAAAAAGAAGGGGTTTCCATCTTCATATAGACTTCAAGTCAAAGTAACACAGAAGATATAAAGAAGGACAATTCATACTGCATAAGGGAATCAAACATCAACAAGACATAACAATCATGAATATATATGCCAAAAAAATGAGCATATATGTACATCAAACAAACCCTTCTCAATTTCAGGAATCAAATAGACAACAATGCAGCAATACTAGGTGACTTTAACACATTTCTCTCACCACTGGATAGATCTTCCAAACTAAAACTAAACTAAGAAACCATAGAACTCAATGACTGATACAGTCAATAATTTAGATTTAACAGACATATATAGAATTTTTCATCCTTAACAAGTGAATATACTTCATCTCAGCAATATATGTATCAAAAGGGAACATATGCTATGCCAAAAAGTAAGTCTTAGCAATTACAAAAAATAGAGACACTACCCTGCATCCTATCAGATCATAATGGAATGAAATAAGAAATAAATGATGCAATAAAAATAGAAGCTAGAAGCTATTCCAACACTTGGAGATTAAATGATATGCTATTGAATTATGTGTGGATAGGAGAAGACATCAGGGAGGAGATAAGAAAAAATTCTTAGAGGTAAATGAAAGCACTATTAAAACATACCAAAATCTCTGGGACACTATGAAAGCTGTGGTAAGAGGAAAGTTAATTGCATTGAGCTCATTCATTAAAAGAATGAAGTCAACATTAAATAACCTAATATCTCAAAACCCTCAAAAAAGAAGATATCAACACTAAAAGTAGTAGCAGACAGGAAATAATTAAAATTAGAGCTGAAATCAATGAAATTGAAACAAAAGAAACAATTCAAAAAATTGACAAAATGAAAACGTGGTTCTTTGAAAAAATAAACAAAATTGACAAATCCTTTGCCACACTAATGAAGGGAAGGAGAGAGAAAACTCAAATTAGTAAACTTTGCGATGAAAAAGGAAATATCACAATGGACATTATTGAAATACAAAAGATAATTAGAAACTATTTTGAAAATCTATACTCCAACAAATTAGAAAATCTTGAAGGTATCAACAAATTTCTATTGCCAGATGATCCACTCAAACTGAATCAGGAGAACATACACAATTTAAAAAGACCAATTCCAAACAATGAAATAAAAGGTGCCATAAAAAGTCTGCCAACCAAGAGAAGTCCAGGACCAGAGAGATTCTCAGCTGAGTTCTACAAGACCTTCAGAGAAAAATGAATACCAATACTCCTTAAAGTACTACATGAAATAAAAAAGAATGGAACCTTCCAAAGTCATTCTAAAGCTAAGATCACCCTGATATTAAAACCAGGCAAAGACACATCAAGGAAAGAAAATTTCAGACCAATATCCATGATGAAGATAGGTGCAAAAATTCTCAATAAACTTCTGAAAACTCACAAACAAAAACATAGAAAAAGATAGTGTGCCATGATCAAGTGGGATTTATTCCAGGGATGCAAGGTTGGTTCAAAATCTGGAAATCAATAAATATAATTCATCACATTAATAGACCTATAGTTAAGAATCATATGATTATTTCAATAGATGCAGAAAAAGTATTTGATAAAATATAGCACCCCTTTGACTGGGGTTGTGACTTCTTGGTAGAGTGCTTGCCTAGAATGTGTGGTGCTGATAAATGTGAGTTTATTTATCAGCACCACATATTAAAAATAAATAAAGCAAAGGTTCATCAACATCTAAAAAATTTATATTTTTTTAAATTCAACACACCTTCATGTTCAAAACACTAGAAAAAATAGGGATAGTAGGAACATACTTTAACAATGTGAAGGCTATCTCTGCTAAGCCCAAGGTCAACAATTTTCTAAATGAAGAAAAATTGATCACATTCCCTCTGAAAACTGGAATGAGACAGATGCCCTCTTCGACCATTCATATTCAACATAGTCCTTGAAACTCTAGCAAGAGCAATTAAGCTGATGAAATAAATTAGTGGGATGTGAATAGGAAAAGTAGAACTCAAACTATCAATATTTGCTAATAATATGATTCTATATTTAGAGGATCCAAAAAATTCTGCCTGAAAAATTCTAGAATAAATGAATTCAGCATAGTAGCAGGATATAAAGTCAACACTCATAAATCTAATGCATTTCTATTTTTAAGTGATGAATTCTCTGAAAGAAAAATTAGGAAAATTACTCCATTCACAATAACCTCCAAAAGAATACTTGGAAACCAATTCAACAAAGAGGTGAAAGACCTCTATAACGAAAACTACAGAACATTAAAGAATGAAATTGAAGAAGACCTTAGAATATGGAAAGATCTCCCATGTTCTTGGATAGACAGAATTAATATTATCAAAATGACCATACTACCAAAAACCTTATACAGATTCAATACAATTCCAATTAAAATCCCAATGATGAACCTCATAGAAACATAGAAAGCAATCATGAAATTCATTTGGAAAAATAAGAGACCCAGAATAGCCAAAGCAATCCTTAGCAGAAAGAATGAAGCAGGAGGCATGATAATACCAGACCTTAAACTATACTACAGAGCTATAGTAACAAAATGGCATTGTATTGGCACCCAAGTAGGCAGGTAGACTAATGGAACAGAATAGAAGGCACAGAGACAAGCCCACATAAATATGGTTATCTCATACTAGATAAAGATGCCAAAATCATGCATTGGAGAAAAGATATCCTCCTCAACGATTGGTTGAAACTGGAAATTTATTTGCATCAAAATGAAATTATAGCCCTATCTCTCATCCTGCACAAAACATAACTCAAAATGGATTAGGAATTAGACCAGAGACTCTGCACCAAATAGAAGAAAAAGTAGACCCAAATCTTCATCATGTCAGCTTAGGGTCAGACTTCCTTAACAAGACTCCCAAAGTGCAGGAAATAAAATCAAGAATCTATAAATGGAATGGATTCAAAGTAAAACCTTTCTTACAGCAAAGGAAACAATCAATAATGTGAAAAAGAGAGCCTGCTGAGTGGGAGAAAATCTTTACTACATGCACTTCAGATAGAACACTGATCTCCAGAATTTGTAAAGAACTCAAGAAACTATACACCAAAAATACAATAACCTGATCAATAAATGGGCTAAGGAACTGAACAGACACTTCACAAGAAGATATACAATTCAACAATATATGAAAAAAATGTTCAACATCTCTAGCAATTAGAGAAATACAAATCAAAACTACCCTAAGATTTCATTTCACTCTAATCAGAATGGCAATTAACAAGAATACAAGCAACAGTAAATGTTGGTGAGGATGTGGTAGAAAGGGTACACTCATACATTTCTGGTGGGAATGCAAATTAGTGCAGCCACTCTGGAAAGCAGTATGGAAATTCCTTAGAAAACTTGGACTGGAACCACCACTTGACCCAGATATCCCAGTCCTTGGCCTATACCCAAAGGACTTAAAATCAGCATACTACAGTGATGTAGCCACATCAATGTTTATAGCAGCTCATTTCACAATAGCTACATTGTGGAACCAACCTAGATACCCTTCAATAGATGAAAGAATAAAGAAACACTTGTATATATATACAGAATGGAATATTACTCTATCTTAAAGAAGAATAATATTATTGCACTTGCAGGTAAATGGATGGAGTTGGGGAATATCAGGCTAAGAAAGATAAGCCAAGCCTAAAAAAACCAGAGGCCAAATATTTTCTCTGATAAATGGATGCTGATACATAAGGGGTGGAGTAAGTGAAGAATGCAGGAAGTTTTGATTGTGCTGAGGGGAATGAGGGGAGAAGAAGTGGCAGCAGGTGGGAAATATGGTGAAATGAGCAGGCATCATTACCTTATATGCACGTATGATTGCACAAATGGTGTGACTCTACATCATGTACAACTAGAGAAATAAAGAGTTGTACTGCATTTGTGTTCTATGAATCAAAATGCATTCTGCTGTCATGTATAACTAAATAGGACAAAAAAGAAAAGAGAAATATGCACAAATTTGGTACCTGGTAAGCACCCCAAACATTTAAAGTTAATGTATCTTCAATCATGCTTTATGAAAAAGACAAGTGTCGGTGACCCCTTAGCCAATGGAGGAAATTACTTTCAACTTTATCCAAACCACAGATCTTTGTCACATGAATGACTATGGAAACTGGTCACAATGAAGCCTATCCAATGGACATTTTCTGACTTGGTATTGATTGAGTTTGTGAAACACAGATAGCTTAGTAACATAGCTAGTGCTCAGTTATTCACCAACCTGTTGATGTCTTGATTGAATGCTTAGAAAGCAAAGCAAACACATACATAAGGCAGGGTTAACTTCATAAAATAGGTAAATGTTAGCATTACCAGTCAAGATTGGAGTTTTCTTCTCTCACATTTGGTTAAAAGAATAGATAAAATATCTATTTTTATATCTGCATCTTTTTTTCAAAGTTGTTTATATCAAATGTTGTCATCCCCAACCAGAAATATTTGTCTTGCACACACTGTTTTGGTATTCACACCATGACAGATAATCATGTTATGGATCAGTGATTCTTGTCTTTCTTTTAGAAGATCTCCTTAATGTTAAGAATGTCTGTAATCAGAATCAGGAAGAGCAAAACCAATGCCAGTATATGATTGTAATTTAAAATAGTTATTTTTCATATGTTTTATTTCTTTAGAAAATGTGATACTTTTATCATAACTCAAATGAGATATAATTTTCTTTTCCATGGCTCATGGTTTGCCACCATCACCACATCTATTGAATATAGTTCTTAAAGCTCTTGAGAGGTATCAAGCAAGAGAAATAAAGAGATAAAAATAGGAAAAGAAGTCAAACTATCTCTGCTGATGACATGAGTCAATAAATAGATGGTACAAAAAAACCTTTCCCAGAAGACTTCTAGAACTGATAAATATGTTCAGCAAAATAGCAGGATACAAGATCACAATACAAAAATAATAAATTTCTGTACTCCAATAATGAAATTGCTGAGAAAAAAAATCAAGAAAACCTTAAATATTGCCTTAAAAATATTTAGGAAAATTCTAACTAAGCAGATAAAAGACCTCTATAACAAAAAATTACAAAACATGGAAGAAAGTAATTGTAGAACTTAAAAATTGAAATGGAAAGATCTATCTGTCCATGGATAGACTTAATGTCATTAATATGGTTGTATTACCAAAAGCAATCCAGAGATTCAATTCAGTCCCTGAGAAAATATCAAGGACATTCTTCACAGAATTAGAAAAAAAAAGCTCTAAATTTTGTATGAAAAAATAAAAGATCCAGAATAGCCAAAGCAATACTGAACAACAAAAGTCATGCTGGAGACATCACAACATTCCATCTGATATGATACTAGAGAGCCACAGTAACAAAAACAGCATGTATTGGCATAAATAATCATATCAAGACCAGTGAAACAGAATAGAAGGCACAGAAAGATTCACATAAATATAGTCATCTGATCCTTGACAAAGGCTCTAAAAACATTGATATATACATATCAATGTATGATATATTTAACAATGATATTTATATCATTTATATCATCATATTTAACAATGATATTTAACAAAAAATGGAATTTGGTTGTCCATATGGAATTTGGATGTCCATATGTAAAGAATAAAGATAGATCGCTACCCATTACCCTGACAAAATAAACCAAAGTGGACCCAAGGCCCTGGAATTAGACCAAAAATAGTTAAATTACTAGAAGAAAATATAAGTGAAAAATTCTAACACCTTGGCACAGGCACTAACTTTCTTAGTAATAATGTTAAGCTCAAAAATCAAACCAAGAATCACTAACTGGGAGAGCATTAAGTTAAAAAAAAAACTTCTGCACAGCAAATGAAATAAGAAGAGAGCCCATAAGATGGGAGAAAATTTTGCCAGACACTCTTCCAATAGGGTATTAACCAGAATATATAAATAACTCAAAAAAGTTAGCCATCCACCATAAAGCTAATAACTAACTCAATAAATGGGCCAAAAATCTAAAGAGACATTTCCCAAAGAAGAAATACAATGGGACAAAATCAAGAATAAAAATAACAATAATTTTTAGTGAGGATGTACAGTAAATGAATACAGTAAAATAATTGGACACTGATGGTGGCACTGTAAATTAGCACAACCATCTTGGAAAGCAATATGGAGGCTCATCAAAAGGCTAGGAATTGAGTCACCATATAATCAACTATACTGTTCCTCAGCATTTATTCTAAAGAATTGTCATCATACTATAATGATACATGCATATCAATATTTATAGCAGCTAATCCACAATGGCCAAGTTATGTAATCAGCTTATGTGCCCATCAATTGATAAAAGAGTAAAGAATATTTGTTACATGTAAACAACAGGTTCTACTCAGTCATAAATAAAAATTAGATTATCATTTTCTGGTCAATGGATGGAACTGTAGTGTGTCATGCTCAGGGAAACATGCCAAACTCAGAAAGCCAAGGATCAAATATTTTATTTTACTTGTGGAAGTTAGGGGGGAAATGAAAATAAAGGAGGATCTCATGAAAAAGAAGCAGAGTAGAAGTGGGTGAGAAAGAAGTAGAGGAAAAGGACAATCAAGAATGCAAGTAACAATAACTGTTGGTGATGATGTGGGGAAAAGGGTTCACTTAGATAATGCTGGTGGGACTAGAAATTGGTGTAACCACTCTGAAAAGCAGTATAGAGAAAAGTTGGAATGAAATCACCCTTTGACCCAGTTATCCCAGTCCTTGTTATGTACCCAGATAACTTAAAAACAATGTATTATAGTGACATGGCCATACAAATATTTATAGCAGGTCAATTCACAATAGCTAAATTGTGGAGCCAACAGGTGTCCTTCAATAGATGAATGGATAAAGAAAATGTATATATCACATTTTCTATGTATATATCACATTTTCTTTATCCATATATATATAAAATGGAATATTACTCAACTATAAAGGAGAATTAAATTATGGCATTTGCCAGTAAATTGATGGAACTGGAGACTATTATGCTGTGAAATAAGTCAATCCCAAACACCCAAAGGTCAAGTCTTCTCTTAGATATGCAGATGCTAATATACAATAAGGGGGAGATACAAGTTCATTGGATTACACTGAGAAAGAATGAAGGGAAGGGAGGTGGGAATGGCACAGGAGACAGTAGAACAAATTGGACATAACTTTTTTCTATTCATATATAAATAGAAAACCAAGGAAACCTCACATGATGAACAACCACAATAATAGGATCCTAATTAGAATGAGTTGTCCTCCACATATGTATATGTCAAAGTAATCTACTCTCATGCATATCTAAAAAGAAGAAATAAGAATATTATTGTTATATGCTCCTGTTAAAATGTTCCCTTTAATCATATTTATTTATGTTCTTTTCTTCTTCCGGCTAATTTTGGTATGAAATTGGCTTTGTCAGAGATTACTGTAGATACCCCTTCTTGCCCTTGTAGAATAGAATATCATTCTCTAGCGATTTGTTTTCTTCCTGTGGATGTCTTTGCCAATGAGGTGTTTTTCTTGAAGGAAATGTATAGTATTGGAAGTGATTATATGACCCTTATTTTATAATCCTATGTGTTTTTTATTTTGAATAAATTATTATTATAACAAAAGTACAAAGTATGGAAAATTCGTGTATTTGTTTTCCCCCCATTGGTAGCATCACTTTATTCATTTATTTTTTGTACACAATGGGATACAACTTTTATTTCTATGGTTGAACACAATGTAGATTCACATGATTCATGTAATCTTATATATGCATAGGGTAATACTGTCTAAGTTTACTATCTTTCCTTCCCCAACTCCCTTCCATCCCACTTTCCTCTACACCATCCAAAGTTCCTCCTTTCTTCTCTAGTCCCCCTCTGCCTCCCCTCCCCCCATTATGTATCATCTTCTACTTATCAGAGAAAATATTTGGCCTTTGGTTTTTTGGGCTTGGCTTATTTCACTTAGCATGCTGTTCTCCAATTCCACACAATTACCAGCAAATGCCATAATCTAACTCTTCTTTATGGCTAATATTCCATTGTGCATATATACCACAGTTTCTTTATCCATTCATCTATGGAAGGGCATCTTGTTTCCACAGTTTAGATATTGTGAATTGACCTGCTATAAACATTGATCTGGCTGTGTTACTGTAATAAGCTAATTTTAAGTCCATTGGGTATAAACCAAGGAGTGGGATAGCTGGGTCAAAAGATGGGTCCATTCCACGTTTTTTGAGGAATTTCCATACTGCTTTCCAGAGTGGATGCACCAATTTTCAACACCACCAGAAATGTATGAGTGTGCCTTATTCCCCACATCCATACCAAACTTATTAATGCTTGTGTTCCCTATAATAGCCATTCTAATTGGAATTAAATGAGATCTTAGGATGGTTTTAACTTGCATTTCCCTAATTACTAGAGTTGATGAGCACTTTTTCACATATTTGTTGATCACCTGTGTATCTTCTTCTGTGAAGTGTTTGCCCAGTTTGTCATCCCATGTATTGATTGGGTTCTTTGTATTTTTGGTGTAAAGTTTTTAAAATTCTTTACATATTTTGGAGATAAGTGTCCTGTCTGAAATATGTGTGGACAAAATTTTTCCCACTCTGTAGGCTCTCTTTTCACATTCTTGATTGCTTCCTTTGCTGAGAAAAAACTTTTTAGTTTGAATCCATCTCATTTATTGATTCTTGCTTTGATTTCTTGTGCTCTGGGGGTAATGTAAAGGAAGTCTGGCCCTAAGCCAACTTGATGAAGATTCAGGCCTACTTTTTCATCTATTTAGTGAAGGTTCTCAGGTCTAATTTCTAGATCCTTGATCCATTTAGAGTTGAGATTTGTACAGGGTGAGAGATAGGAGTTTGATTTCATTTTACTGCATATGGATTTCCAATTTTGCCAGCACTATTTGTTGAAAAGGCTATCTTTTCTCCATTGCATATTTTTGGAACCTTTGTCTAATATGAGATAACTGTACTTAGGTGGGTTTTGTCTCTGTGTCTTCTATTCTGTACCATTGGTCTACCTGTCTATTTTGGTACCAATATCATGCCGTTTTTGTTACTATTGCTCTGTAGTAGACTTTAAGGTCTGATATTGTGATACCTCTGCATCACTCTCCTGACCAGGATTGTTTTGGCTATGCTGGGTCTTTTGTACTTCAAAATGAATTTCATGATTCCTTTCTCTATTTCTATGAGGAATGTCATTGGGATATTAATTAGAATTATGTTAAATCTGTCTAGGGCTTTGTTTTGAAATTTATTTATTTTTTGTTTATTTAATTTTGATTCATTGAACACAAATGGAGTACAGCTATTGTTTCTCTGGTTGCACACAAAGTAGAGTCACACCATCTGTGCATTCATACACGTACACAGGGCAATGATGTCTGTCACACATTCTGTTAATATACTTACTCCCGCACGCCAAACCCATCCCTCCCCTCCATCTATTCTATCTATCCTTCCTACAATCTTGTCAACCTTCCACCCCGCATTATGCATTATCATTTACTTATCAGAGAGACCATTCGGCCTTTGGATTTTGGGATTGGCTAATCCCACTTAGCATTACAGTCTCCAACATCATCCACTTACCTGCAAATGCCATATGTTTATTCATCTTTATGGCTCAGTAATTTTACATTGTGTATATATATCAAAGTTTCTCTCTCCACTCATCTACTGATGGACATCTAGGTTGGTTCCACAATCTAGCTATTGTGAATTGAGCAGCTATGAACATTGATGTGGCTGCATCACTGTAGTAATCTGATTTTAAGTCCTTTGCATATAGGCCAAGGAGTGGGATAGCTGGGTCAAATGGTGGATCCATTCCAAGTTTTCTAAGGATTCTCCACACTGTTTTCCACAGTGGCTGCACCAATTGCACTCCCATCAGCAATGTATGAGTGTACCCTCTTCCCCACATCGTCGCCAACACCTGTTGTTGCCTGTATTCTTAATAAAAGACATTCTAATTGGGGCAAGATGAAATCTTAAGGTAGTTTTGATTTGCAATTCTCTTATAATGAGGGATGCTGAACATTTTTTCATAAATCTGTTGATTGCTTGTAGATCGTCCTCTGTAAAGTGTCTGTTCATTTCCTTGGCCCATTTATTGATTGGCTTATTAGAATTCTTGGTGTAAAGATTTTTGAGTACTTTGTAGAATCTGGAGATTAGTGCTCCATCTGAAGTGTGTGCGGCAAAGATTTTCTCCCACTCTGAAGGCTCTCTCTTCACATTGCTGATTGCTTCCTTTGCAAGAAAAAGATTTTAGTTTGACTCTATCCCAAGCATTGATTCCTGCTTTTATTTCTTGTGTTTTGGGAGTCATACTAAGGAAATCTGGTCCTAGGACAACGTGATGAAGATTTGGACCTATTTTTCCCTTATATTAGGTGCAGGGTCTCTGGTCTAATTCCTAGGTCCTTGATCCATTTGGAGTTGAGTTTTGTACAGGGTGAGAGATATGGGTTTAGTTTCATTTTGCTGCGTATGGATTTCTGGTTCTCCCAGCACCATTTGTTGGAGAGGCTGTCTTTTCTCCATTGCATGTTTTTGGCTCCTTTGTCAAGTATGAGATACCTGTATTTATGTGGGTTTGTCTCTATGTCCTCTCTTCTGTACCATTGATCTACCTGTCTATTTTGGTGCCAATACCATGCTGTTTTTCTTACTATTACTCTGTAGTATAGTTGAAAGTCTGGTATTGTGATACCCCTGCTTTACTCTTCTTGCTAAGGATTTCTTTAACTATTCTGGGTCTCTTATTCCTCCAAATTAATTTCATGATTGCTTGCTCTATTTCTATGAGGTCTGTCATTGGGATTTTAATTGGAATTGCATTGAATTTGTATAGAGCTTTTGGAAGTATGGCCATTTTAACAATATGAATTCTGCCTATCGAAGAACATGGGAGATATTTCCACCTTCTCAGATTCTCTTTAACTTCTTTCTTTAGTGTTCTGTAGTTCTCATTGTAGAGGTCTTCCACTTCGTTTTTTAGATTTAGTCCCAAGTATTTTATTTTTTTGTGGTTATTGTGAATGGTATAGTTTTCCTAATTTCTCTCACTTATGACTAAAAATGCATTCAATTTATGAGCATTAATTTTATATCCTGGTACATTACTGAATTCAAGTATGAGTTTCAGAAGTTTTCTGGTGGAATGTTTAGGGTCTTCAAAATAGAGAATCATATCATCAGCAAATAGGACTAGTTTGAGCTCTTTTTTCCTATTGGTATTCCTCTAATTTCTATGGTCTGTCTAATTGCGCTGTCTAGAGTTTCAAGGACAATGTTGAACAGAAGTGAAGAAAGAGGGCATCCCTGCCTTGTTCCAGTTCTCAGGGGGAATGCTTTCAATTTCTCTCCATTTAGAATTATGTCAGCTGTGGGCTTAGCATAGATAGCCTTTGCAATGTTAAGGAACATTTCTATTATCCCTATTTTTTCTAGTGTTTTGAGCAGGAAGGGGTAATGTATTTTATGAAACGTTTTCTCTCCATCTATTGAAATAATCATGTGGTTCTTGACTTTAAGTCTGTTGTTGTGGTGAATTACATTTATTGATTTGCAGATGTTGAGCCACCCTTGCATCCCTGGGTGAAACCCACTTGATCATGGTGCACTATTTTTTTCATATGCTTTTGTATGTGATTTGCTAAAATTTTGTTAAGAATTTTTGCATCTAGGTTCATTAGGGATATTGGTCTGAAATTTTCTTTCCTCGATGTGTCCTTCTCTGGTTTGGGTATCAGTGTGATATTCGCTTCATAGAATGAGTTAGGAAGGGTTCCCTCCTTCTCTATTTCATGAAATACTTTGAGGAGTATTGGAATGAGCTCTTCTTTGAAGGTCTTGTAGAACTCGGCAGTGAATCCATCTGGTCCTGGACTTTTCTTTGTTGGTAGGCTTTTGATGACTTCTTCTATTTCATTGCTTGAAATTGATCTATTTAAGTTATGTATGTCCTCCAGATTCAGTTTGGGTGGCTCATATGCCTCTAGGAACCTGTTGTTGTCTTCCAGGTTTTCTATTTTGTTGGAGTATAAATTTTCAAAATAGTTTCTTATTATGTTTTGCATTTCAATAGTATCTGTTGTAATATTTCCATTTCCATCACAAATATTAGTAATTTGGATTTTCTCCCTCCTCTTCATTAGCGTGGCTAAGGGTTTATCAATTTTGTTTATTTTTTCAAAGAACCAACTTTTTGTTTTGTCAATTTTTTGAATTGTTTCTTTTGTTTCAATTTCATTGATTTCAGCTCTGATTCTTCTACTACTTTTGGTAATGATCTGTTCCTTTTCTTCTAGGGCTTTGAGCTGTAATGTGAGATCATTGATTTGTTGACTTTTCATTCTTTTATCGAATGCACTCCATGCAATGAATTTTCCTCTTAGCACTGCTTTCATAGTATCCCAGAGATTTTGATATGTTGTATCTTTGTTCTCATTGACCTCTAAGAATCTTTTAATTTCCCCCCTAATGTCTTCTGTTATTCATGCATCATTCAATAACATATTATTTAATCTCTGGGTGTTGGAGTAGTTTCTGTTTTTAACTTTATCATTGATATTTAATTTTATTCCATTATGATCTGCTAGTATACAAGGTAGTATCTCTGTTTTTGTATTTGCTAAGAGTCGTTTTGTGGCATAACATATGGTCAATTTTAGAGAAGGAGCCATGAGCTGCTGAGAAGATAGTGTATTCACTTTTTGATGGATGGAATATTCTTTATATGTCTGTTAAGTCCAAATTAGTGATTGTGTCATTGAGTCCTATGGTTTCTTTGTTCAATATTTGCTTGGAAGATCTGTCCAATGGTGAGAGAGGAGTGTTAGGGTCCCCCAGTATTATTGTGTTTTGGTCTATTTGGTTTCTGAAATTGAGAAGGATCTGATTGACGTACATGGATGTGCCATTGTTTGGTGCATAAATATTTATGATTGTTATGTCTTGCTGATTTATGCTTTCTTTAAGCAGTATTAAATGTCCTTCCTTATCCCTTCTGACTAACTTTGGCTTCAAGTCTGCTTTATCTGAAATGAGGATGGGAACCCCTGCTTTTTTACTCAGACCATGTGCATCGTATGTTTTTTTCCACCCTTTCATCCTTAGTCTGTCAGCATGTTTTTCTATGAGATGAGTCTCTTGAAGGCAGCATATTGTTGGGTTTCTTTTTAATCCAATCTGCCATTCTATGTCTTTTGATTGATGATTTTAGGGCATTTACATTCAGGGTTATTATTGGGATATGACTTATATTTCCTCTCATTTTAGCTTCTTTGGGGCTTTTAACTTAACTTTGTTTCTCCTTTGATTGGCTATTTCATTAGGGTATTTCCTCCCCTTGTTGACTAACATTGTTATTTTTCATTTCTTCCTCTTGGAATCTTTTGCTGAGAATGTTCTGTAGGGCAGGCATTCTATTTGCGAATTCTTTAAGCTTTTGTTATCATGGAAGGATTTTATTTTGTCATCAAATCTGAAGGTAAGTTTTGCTGGGTATAAGATTCTTGGTTGGCATCTGTTTTCTTTCAGTGCTTGAAATATGTTGTTCCAGGCCCTTCTTGCTTTTAGGGTCTTGGCTGAGAAATCTGCTGATATCTGTATTGGTTTCCCCCTGTAGGTAATCAGATGCTTTTCTCTCGCAGCCTTTATAATTCTATCTTTGTTTTGTATGTTAGGTATTTTCATTATAATATGCCTTTTTGTGGATCTGTTGTAATTCTGTGCGTTTGGTGTCCTGTAAGCCTCTTGTAATTGATTTTCCATCTTATTCGTCATATTTGGGAAATTTTCTGATATTATTTCATTGAACAGATTATTCATTCCCTTGGTTTGTTTCTCTGTACCTTCCTCAATCCAAATAACTCTTAAATTTGGTGTTTTCATGATGTCCCATATTTCTTCAAGGTTCCGTTCATGATTTCTTACCATCTTCTCTGTTTGTTCGACTTTGTTTTCAAGATTAAGTATTTTGTCTTCATTGTCTGAGGTTCTGTCTTCCAAGTGATCTATTCTGTTAATTATGCTTTCTATTGAGTTTTTAACTTGGTTTATTGTTTTCTTCATTTCCTTGTTCCTTCAAGAATTTCTGGGTTTTTTTTTCAGAACTTCTATCTCTTTATTGAAATGATTTTTTGCTTCCTGCAATTGCTCTATTAGCTGATTATTCATAGCCTGAATTTGCTCTCTCATCACATCATTCTCTTCTCGGATCATTTTAATTATGAACATTCTGAACTCCCTTCTGTCATTCCTTCTACCATGCTGTCTTTGGGTTGTCTTGATATATCATCTAGGTTTGTTTGGGACGCTTTCTTCCTGTGTTTTCTCATGTTGCTTTTGTATCTTCCCTTCTAGTAGAGTGAATCAGAGGGATTGCAGTTTCCCTGTAAATACTAATAGTGTCCCTGCAGATTTCCAATACCTCCCCTTGAAGAGATTATTATTGGCAGTACCCCATATAAGCAGTATGTGTCCTTAAACCATATAGAACTTATTTAGATATATAAACTGCATTATAATATACAGAAATGAGTTCCATTTATCTACTGCATAATTGATAGGTTTGAATAAGGACCACAATTTCAAATAGTGGAAAAAGAAAATGCTGAGGGGTTTAGAATATAATGGTAATGAGATAGGAAGTGAGTCTATAGACTTACTATGTCATAGGAATAGTGAGAGTGGAATTAAAGATATAAGTTTTTAGCATGAGAAAAGAGAATGAGTCTCCAAGGACACTGCTATATTAGAGGGTGATATAATGATAAGGATATTAATAGGAAAGAAGTGGGAATGTAGTAAGTATACTAGGAATAATCATAATATTACTCTTTAGACCAAAGAAAAAGAGAAAGAACGTTCTGCACGAAAATTGTATTGTACTATTCAAACCTCCTACTGTTCAGTAGTCTGATGCCTGTCAGGCACTTGGTAATGCTGTGTCCCAAGAAGGATGCTGTCCCACTGCCTCCAAGTCAGGGATAATCAATGTTTGTGGGCAAAGGTAACCTGTTGTTGTTAGATGGTCAGCAACAGTGCTGCTGGGTACCCACAATCACTGGCTGGCTGGTGCCCAAACCCAGGCCTGAGTCAGACTGGCTATGGTGATTTCAGAATGGCTGCTGGGGACCCGCACTCACTGGCTGGCTGGTGCCCAAATCCAGGCCTGAGCCAGACCAGTGATGGTAGTTTTGGAACGGCTGCTGGGGTCCCGCACTCTCTGGCTTGCTGGCATCTGAACCCAGGCCCAAGTCAGACCGTCGATGGTGATTTTGGAATGGCTGCTGGGGTCCCACACTCACTGGCTGGCTGGTGCCCGAACCCAGGCCCAAACCCAAGCCTGGTTGGTGTCTCCAAGTCGGTGCTGGGATCCCGCACTCCCAGCTAGTAGCTGCCCACAGCCAGGCCCAAACCCATCCAGCGGAGTTGATTCCAGAGCAGCGACTGGGGGCCTCTTATATGTAATTTGAATATAAAATCTCATTGAGAGCAATATTCCTGCTGTTTGAATCCCGAGCAAGTAGGAATCCCTGGAGCAAATAGGAATGCAGCCTTCCTCTAGCCCACCATCTTGAATCCCTCTGTCTAGGGCCTTTTTGAGTTTGACCATTTTGATTATATTAATTCTGCCTATCCAAGAATATGGGAGATCATTCCATCTTCTAAGGTCTTCCTCAATTTATTTTTTTAATGTTCTGTAGTTTTCATTGGAGAGGTCTTTCACCTCCTTTGTTAGATTGATTCCTAAGTATTTTATATTTTTTGAGGCTATTGTGAATGGAGTTGTTTTCCCCATTTCTCTTTCAGATGATTCATCAATTATGTATATAAGTGCATTAGATTTATGTGTGTTTGTTTTATATCCTGCTATTTTACTGAATTCATTAATTAGGTCTAGAAGTTTTTTGGTGGAGATTTGTGGATTCTCTAACTATAGAATCATCAGCAAATAGTGACAGCTTGAGTTCTTCTTTTCCTATTCATATTTGTTTAATTTCTGTGGTCTCTACGATTGCTCTGGCTAATATATTAAGCATGATGTTGAATAGATGTGGTGACAATGGGCATCCCTGTCCTTTACACTTTTTTAAAGGAATGCTCTCAGTTTTTCTCCATGAATAATGATGTTGGCAGTGGGCTTAGCATAAATAGCCTTTCCAATGTTGAGTTGTTCCCACAACCCCTATTTTTTCTAGTGATTTGAGCATAAAGGGGTGTTGTATTTTGTCAAATGCTTTTTCAGCACCTATTGAAATAATCATACGATTCTTAACCTTAAGTCTATTGATGTGATGAATTACATCTGTTGATTTCTGGATGTTGAACCAACCTTGCATCCCTGTGATAAACCCTACTTGATCATGGTGTACTATCTTCTTAATATGTTTTTGTAAGTGATTTGCCAGAATTTTATTAAGGATTTTTGTGTGTATATTCATCAGAGATATTGGTCTAAAGTTTTCTTTCCTAGATGTATCTTTGTCTGGTTTTGGTATCAGAGTGATACTAGCTTCATAGAATGAATTTGGAAGGGTTCCTGTGGGGATGCAGAAAGAAGCCCCTGAGGTATATGCTCTAGAGTCTGTGAAAAGTTATGATCCTTGAATTGAACACTCAGGATTGTTCATGCTTGTGGAGAAAGCTCCCAAGTGACCTGATCTGCCAATGACCATTGCCTCAGGTGAACTTCGCTCATCATCCTCTCTCCCTCCGCCCTTTGGTAAACTGTGTGACTCCTTATTGGACCATCCTTACAGACTATCATGTTATACTACATGTTCTTTGTTCTTGGACTCCCCTCGTCTACAAAAGTCCTGTGATTCCTTAATAAATTTGAGACTGGTCTGGAACTTGCTCTTCTGAGGGCATTGGTTACCTTTTTGGCCTTACCCCCTCTAGAAGGGACAAAAACCCACAGGTTGAATTGCAACGGGTTCCCTCCTTTTCTATTTCATGAAACACTTTCAGGAGTCATGGTATAAGTTATTCTTTGAAGGTGTTGTGGAACTCTGTTGAGAATCCATCTGGTTCTGGTCTTTTCTTAGTTGGTAGGATTTGATGGTTTCTTCTATTTCAGTGCTTGAAATTGATCTGTTTAAATTGTGTATGTCCTCCAGGCTCAGTTTGGGAGGATCATATGTCTCTAGAAATTTGTCAATTTGGGGGGGATTTTCTATTTTGTGGAGTATAGATTTTCAAAGTAGCTTTTAATTATGTTTTGTATTTCAATGGTTTCTGTCATGATATTTCCTTTTTCATCATGAATGTTAGTAATTTGAGTTTTCTCTCTCCTTCTTCTCATTAGTGTGGCTAAGGGTTTATCTATTTTGTTTACTTTTTCACAGAACCAACTTTTTTTTCTGCGTATAGTACATATGTATTTCATCTCATATGAGTTCCTAAAATGTACACATTTGAGAATTCTTATTACCCACAGTGTCTGTTCTCTTCATGGTACTTCTAAGTCACTCAGTAAAGGGGGATATCTAAAATGTCATGACTTGATTTGAAGCACTCTTTCAAAACTGTTGAAAATCAGATTTCTTCTCTAGGGGGGATGTTTGGAAGGAGATCATTTGCTCAATCTACAAAACCAGGGCCTGATTTTCTAAATCCGTAAGATTTTATCAAATGTGTGACAGCAGAAAAACAATTTTAGGAGAATACAGAAAAGGGCAAATTTGCAAAAAGGAAAAAAAATGAGAAGAATTTAAGGGATTCATTTGTTTCTGATATGGGACTATTCACATTTTTACAAGAAAATGATAGAAATGATCATAATTCACGTTTACATTTGAAATCTTAGTTCACTTGTGTAGATTTTTCAAAAGAAAGAAAACTGTTACTCCTATGTCTTAGGAGAATACTTCCAGCTCTTTATTAATTATAGAAATGTTGCACCCCAAATATTACATTTTAGAGTTTCAGAACTTGTTAATCATTGCAAAGTGTGGTAGTTTTTTTGGTTGTTTTGTTTTACTCATTTGATCTTTAGGAGATTATATAATAAATTGATAATTGGTGAAGAAAAAGGAAAAATGCCAATGGGAAAAATTACAAATAGAGTGATCAACATATGACTTTTGCCTTACACTTAACCTCAAACTAAAAAATACTGGATACTCTTACATGGAAGTAGATTAGAGTACTTTGACATTATGTCTCTGAACAGAACAAGCACCATGAGGCAGAAAATGTGATTATCTATCTCAGATTTTATGCACATAAAGTTTTAGATGAAAACTCAGCCTGTGATCTATTCATGGGAGTCAAAGTTTTATTTTATTTTTTTTTAAATTTACTTATTTTAATTCAATGTACACAAATGGAATACAGCACTTGTTTCTCTGGTTGTACACAGAGTAGA
>JAJEJO010050780.1:0-26509 GCA_020662805.1 Glaucomys volans | reverse complement strand
AAAAAAAAAAAAAAAAAAAAAAAAAGATTATATAGAGAGGGTTGATTGGATCCTTAGTAAATCCTTTATTTATATTTCAATCCACCAATTATCCATATTATTTAGATATTCACAAGGCACCTTTTTTCTGTATTCCCCCCTCATCATGCAAGCAAATGGCCAGACAGTCACTTTCATTTTTATTTACCATAGACTACCAGTTATCTCTCCTAGTTCAGGGGGCCTGGCTATTTGCCTTCTCAATGGGGGATATCACACAAAATGCTATTAGGATTCCTTCATTGTTAAAGTTGAGGAGCATAACAAGAGGACAAGGTCCTGTGTATGAGGATCCACAAAGACAATAGAACCAATTAAGACAAAATGTAAAGATATCACCAGTTGGCAAATGCTCTCCCTTAATTCAAACAATTGCTAAGCAGTTAGTGTCCTTCAGACTGAGTGATCTACAGAAAGATCGTCCTTTAAATATTTTTCAACTGGTGGTGAGCTCAAGACAAACCAGAAACAAGCAGGTCCAAATTGTTTCAATCAGGGAATTGCCCAGTTCACCAGAGTAGTTCCAAATTGGACCACATTGGTAAGTATGAATAATAAAATAGGCCTATGTCTCTCTTTATGGTTGCACATGAGAGAATCTGCTACTCTGCAAAACTTGCTACTGTGCAGAAGGAAAATAAGGGGATGCTCTGGTTCATAAAAGACAAGGAATATTGGCCTTTTCCCCTGCCTTTCCTTCTATGTCACAGATGGGAAATCAGGTTTTAATTCCTTTGAAATGAATCAAAAGAAATTGGCATAGGAATTTGACCCCAGAACTTAAGGAAGGAAAACAGTATTTTTTTTTCTGAACCTGAGCCTGGCCTTATTATCAATTGGGTGATGGATCTAAATGGCCTCTGAAGGGACACATAAAGTATAACACCACCTTTCAGCTAGACTTCAGAAAGATGGTAAGAAGTGCCCCACTGAAATCAGATGCTTTCCACTTCTGCTGGCTGGTGGGGTCTGTGTAACCTGCAGGTCTCTGTAGCCAAGAAACATGTTGCAGCTCTTAATGGCAGGCTATGACCTCCAGTGTTTCAGCAGACCCCAGAAGCTCACTGCCAATTTCTTCTTCCTGGGTTCTTGTGCATTTGAAGAATGAAATGTACAGATATGGATGAGTGAGTGTAAGAGTAAGATTTGTGGAAGTGTGAAGAGCAACAGAACTCTGATGGGGCTAGAGGGGATGTGATAAGAGTTGTTGCCTAAGAGTGCTAGTCCAGTGGTTTATGTAACACTTGGGTCAACTCTGTCCATCCACATTTATGCTAATTAGGGTTTATAAAAGTACCAATGCTACTGATCCAATATTTATGCTAATAAGGTTGTGGAAAAGTGCTATCACTATTGATTAGCCCTGTAATCCCATTCAGGTCTGCCCCACTTCCATTTTCTCACAGTTCATGGGGAAGTGAGAGGTTGAGGCTATAAAATTGTGGATGCTCAGGTGTTCCAGAGTGTGAATTTAGCTTCTACAGTGGGTGTATGTACTGGTCATCAGGCTGGGCTACCTGTGGGATAACAAGTCAATGTGCCCTAGCTTCACTTGATTAGGCAATGGCCTGTCATGCCTTAGGCCCACCCACTTCAGATCGGCCATCATGGCAGGTTCCATTCAGCTGTGACCCATGCTAGCCATCTGAGATCTATCCTTCCCAGGCTGTGATTCATCTGCTGCTTCTACATTCCTCTGCTCTACTGCTCTGCTGCCACTTCTTGGCAGAGACACATATGAGCTGGCAATGTGGCTTGGCATCCAGGGAGTGATGACATTTTGTATAAGATGGCATGCCTTTCATGATCCCAAGAGCAGCTCTTCTTGTTCTGCAACTGCCTGCCTGATAACCATCTAAAACGTAAGCGATATGAGCAAATGCACAAATTAATTCAAGAACAGAGAGGAAAAGTGTCAGTTTTAAAACTAAGCTGCTGCAGGACACAAAAGACTATTTCATCTTTCTTGTACTATGGAATTATGTTATTTCAGTAAGGGTAAGCTCCTCCCTAAATGCTAAAAACAGGACACATAAAGAAAAAAATCTGGAAAGGCCAGCTGCACCAGACTCCCAGTGTTTTGAGGATGCTTAAGAGATCCCCATTTTGGAGGGCAACAACTTATCAGTCTTTGCCCCACATCTAATATAACAGGACCAGGAATGTCAGGGAATGCCCTAATTCCCATGGGTTTTTCTCTTTTCTCCAGATGGGCACAGTGAGGAGAAATGAAAAGATCCCATATGAACAAATTTTCATTTTCTCGAAAACATTTTCTGAGGACTTCATGGACTCCCATATTCTTTCAATACCTGAACTGATTCTAATTTAATCAATAAAAGCACACTCTGGTCTCATTAAAATGTTCCATGTGCTCCTTTACTAGAATAATAATGGCCCTGCCATTTTTTGAAATTCTCTCTTTTTCTGAGCTCAAGGATTTTCTTGTGAATTCACTTTTGGTTCACTTCCATTAGTCTTGTTTTTTCTAACTGGAGTTTCTACCCCCTTGGTTTTTTGTTTGTTTATTTTTGTTTTGTTTTGTTTTTGGTACTGGGGATTGAGCCCAAATATGCTTAACCATTGAGTCACATCTCAAGCCCTTCCCTTTTAAAATTTTATTTAGAGATAGGACAGGGTCTCACTAAGTTGCTTAGGGCCTTGATAAGTTGCTGCAGCTGGCTTTGGACTCACTATTCTCCTGCTTTAGCACCCAAGTCACATGCTTGGCTCTAACCCTCTGTTTATGTTTTGTTTTTGCCTATTCTCTTCATTCAGAAATCAATTATTCAAATGTTAACACTCAATTACACTGGAAAGAAGTATTTCCCTTCAATTTCCTAAGGAAGGGAAATAAATGGTGGTAATGGTGGTAATGGTGGCAGTGGATCTGCCCCATGGAGAATGAGTGGCCACATGAACCTTTGATTTAAGCTACATAACAGACTCCTAATATCTGCAGTTGCATAGGCCATTTCCATGTAACATTAATTATTTATGTAAGATGTCAAAATCTATGACAGGTCCTATCTTAATTTCTAAAGATTAATCAAGACAATTTGTATAATTAAACATCTGTAGCTTTTTTGTCATCTACCAGGGAGTGGTTCTTAATACCTGATCAAAGAACTATAAAATATTTGGTATATTTTATATATGTGTGTGTGTGTGTTCACACCCGAGTATTGTATGTTTCTTCTATTTGCTTGCTTGTGTCTGTAAGTCATGTTCTTGGTCCCAGATTTGGCATTATATATATGATGAGAGTTCATAAATGTAAAAGGAGTGGATACAAATGCCTTTCAGTTAACATGGTTAAGTTGATTAGCTACATAAAAGTAAAAGTGTCTTTAAAATTAATAACCCATACATTTCTTTAGGCTGTCATTTGAAATATCTTTTTTTTACTTTTACTTTTACTTTTTAATTTTAGTTCATTGTACACAAATGGAGTACAACTATCATTTTTCTGGTTGTACACAAAGTAGAATCATACAATATGCATATTTATACATATACATAGAGTATAGATGCTTGCTTCATTCTGTTATCTTTGGAGAAAGGATGGATTGTATAGAGGAAAATGAGGGGTGGGGAGGAGGTGGGGAAGGAAAGATAACTGAATGAAATATCTTTTCTTACAATATAATAGGAAAAATAAATGCTTCTTAACCAAAAACACTTTGTAGAGTGAAATACAAAATATGTTTGTGCTGAAGTCCAAGGTAAAAGAGAGGACAAAACTAAGGAAGTAAACAAGTTATACTGAATCCAAGTAAGTTATAAAAGGTTTGTGAAAGATAAATCTCAGATAGTTTGTGAGTGCTTAAGTTGTATTTAGAGGTAAGCCAGTTAGAAGCAGTTCTGATTTCTCTGCACAAATTTTACATGTCAGGAGAGGTTGGAATGATGTGTTCCATGTCCTAAAAGAAAATATCTGTCAGCCAAGACTGCTATATCCAACAAATATATTCTTCAAAGTCAGAGATGAAATAAAATTCTTCCCATATACTTAGAAAGTAAAAGAACTCATGTCTACCAAACCACCACTATAGAACCTACTTAAAGAAATATCACACAAAAAAGAGACACAAACCTTAGTGTTCACCAAAGAATGCATCTCACTTGAAGAGTACTTAAGAAAATAAGAAATTATGCCAGATTAAGAAGAATAAATAAATCAAAATGCCAGATATTAATAAACTCTCTATTATAATGCTGAATATAAATGGTCTTGACTGTGCAATTAAAAGACATAGACTATCAGAATGGATTAAGAAACAGGGCCTAACTACATTTTATGTGCAAGAGATGCATCTTACATACAAAGACAGCTACAACTGAATGTAAAAAAATGTGTTTTGATAACTATGTAAATGGAGCCTGAGAAAAAGCAAGAATAGTTGTTCTTTTATATGACAAGGTGAGTCACACCAAATTTGTTCAAAAGAGAGAGAGAATGTCATTTCATACTGGAAAAGGGAAAAATCCAACATGAATATCTGACAACATTGATTTTATGCCCAAACATGGGTGAAACTAATTACATAAAAGGAATTCTACTCTAATTGAAACCTGAGATAGATGCCAGCACAATAATATTGGGTGATTTCAGCACACCTCACTTAACACTAGATAGGTCACCTAGACTTTAAACTCCTTAAAGACCATATTGACTTGAAAAATATTCTGAATCAAATGAACTTATTAAAAATCAATATAACACTTCATGAAACAACAGATAAATACATTTTCTTCCTATTGGCTCAAGAAAACTTCTCCAAAATAAACCATATATTTGGCCACAAAGCAAAACTTAGCAAATTCAGATCATGATATAATGCTTTGCATCTTGTCAGAATATAATTGAATAAAATTAGAAATCAGCACAATAATGTCCATTATAAACTATAAAAACACATGGAGATTGAAGATTTTTTTAAATGTAAGTGGGTGATAGAAGAAGTCAAGAGAAAAATTTAAAAATATCTTAGACTCAAATGAAAACAGTGATTAAAAGACCAACACCTCTGTGACACTTTGGAGGCAGATTCAAGAGGAAAATTTATATCTATGAGTGCCTATTCTGCATTTTGTACAGACAGAGGAATGAGGAGTTGTGTTCCATTCATGTACAATGTGTCAAAATGCATTCTGCTTTCATTTATAACTAATTGGAAGAACAAACAAAAAATAAATGCATGGTATAAAAAAGAAAATCACAAAGATCCCAAACAAATGACCTCATGATTCTGATTGAGACCCTTGAAAAATAATCCAATTTCAAAATCAGTAGAAGAAACAAAATGATTAAGATCAGAGAAAAAAATTAATTAACTTAAGAACAAAAATCCAATACAATGATTGATGAAACAAAAACTTGGTTATTTGAAAGCTAAACAAGATTTATAATCCAATACTCAACTAACCAAAAGAGAAAGAGGGAAAACCCAAATTAATGGAGATCAAAAAAGGAAATCACCACAGACATCTCAGAAATACAGCAAATCATTAGGGACTGTTTTGGAAACATTTACTCCAATAAATTGGAAAATCTAGAAAAAACGGATACTTTTCTAGGTAAACACAATATGCCCAAATTGAAGCAAGAGGAAAAGTAGAACTAAAGAGACCAATAGGCCAGAAAGCTGGATCCAGTGCCAGAGATAGATCCCTTCATCTCCTAGGTTACAGCAAAAGATAAGGAGTGTGAACCCCACATTTATGGAAGCATCACATGTGTCCCCTACATACACTCAATTATTATTTTACAATTAAAAATGAAGTGCTGCCATCAGGTGCAGCATCTCTGAGAGAGAGCACCAGCCTGTCCTTGCCTGAGTCCCCACCCAGGAGCATAGTCCTGCCCTGTGGAACTCCAGTTCCAGGCACAGGTCTGCTAGTGAGTCCCCAGCATGGAGCTCAGGCCTTCCATGCCATTGGGTACAGTGTCTCCAGCAGAGAGGACTGGGCCTGCTATACCATCAGGTCTGTGGCTGGAATTCCCAGCAGAGGATCATAGGCCTGCTGCCACTTGAGCCCCAGTGAGGTGCTCAGGCCTACCTGGGCCATCAAGCCCTGTGTCTCCAGCACTGAGCACAGGTTTGCACCCCCCCGCCCCACGTAGGTCAAGTGCCCATGCCCACACCCTAGACTAGATGCTAGCACCCATGCTGCGACTGACCATCTATCAACACCAGGTCACCTCTGTCCAGAAGCACTGATTATTCCCAACCTGGAGGTAGTGGGACAGCACCATTCTTGGGTGACTGTTTGATCAAGCAAGCACCTCTCAGGCATCAGGCCATTGAAAAATAAGAGGTTTGAACTGTACAGTGAAATTTTGTTGCAAAAAGTATTTAAATTAGTTTTATTATGATGATTATTCCTAATATGCCCACTGTATTCCTACCTTTTTCTTTTATTAATATTTTTCTCACTCTATCTTCCCCTTATATATCCATTTCCTTAGAGAATCTCTTTTTTCCCACGCTAAGAATCTATTTCTTTTCATTCTACTTCCACTATTCCTTCGGCATAGTATATCTATAGACTCACTTCTTATTTATGTTATGTCCTATATCCCTCCTCTCTGTCCAATATTAGAAATTGCAGTCCTTATTGCAAACTTATTGGTTATGCTGTAGATAATAATTTGAACTTATCTCTGTTTATTAAAACAATACTGTTAATGTCTTATTAGAGGCTATTTAGATTAAGTACACATATTGCTTAAATGGTGTGCTGCTAATATTGATCTCTCACTTCAAGGGGAGGTATCAGAACTTGGCAGGAACCCTATAAGTCTTTAAGGGGAAAGTGCAATACCTAGAATTTGCACTACTAGAGGGGAAATACACTAGCAACATGAGAAAACATGGGAAGAAAATGTCCCAAACATATCCAGACACTATAACAAAAAACCCAACAACAACTTGGCAGAAGCATTGTCAGAAAGGGAGCTGTACATAATTAAAATGATCCGAGAAGTGAATGAGGAGTGAAGAGAGCAAATGCAGGCAACGCTAAAAGAGTAACTACAGGAAGCAAAAGATCATTTCAATAAAGAGAGAGAGATTCTGAAAAAAAAAACCAAACCAGAAATCCTTGAAATGAAGGTTACAATAAACCAAATTAAAAGCTCAATAGAAAGTTTGACCAACAGGGCAAATCATTTGGAAGGCAGAACCTCAGACAATGAAGACAAAGTATTTAATCTTGAAAACAAACTCAACCAGACAGAGAAGATAGTAAGGAATCATGAACAGAACTTCCAAGACTTATGGGACATCATGAAAAGACCAAATTGAAGAGTTATTGGGATTGAGGAAGGCACAGAGACACAAAGCAAAGGAATGAATAATCTGTTCAATGAAATAATATCAGATAATTTCCCAAATCTGATGAATGAAATGGAAAATCAAACTCAAGAGGCTTATAGGACACCAAATGCACAAAATCACAACAGATACACACCCAGGCACATTATAATGAAAATACCTAACATACAAAACAAAGATAGAATTTCAAAGCCTGCAAGAGAAAAACATCAGATTACATATAGGGGGAAACCAATAGGAATATCAGCAGATTTCTCAGCCCAGACCCTAAAAGCAAGAAGGGCCTGAAACAACATATTCCAAGCACTGAAATAAAATGGATGTCAACCAACAATCGTATACCCAGCAAAACTTACCTTCAGATTAGAAGATGAAATAAAATCCTTACATGATAAACACAAGCTAAAAGAATTCACAAATAGAAAGCCTTCCCTACAGAAAATCCTCAGCAAAATATTCCAAGAAGAAGAAATGAAAAACAACAATGTAAATCAGCAAGGGAGGAATTACCCTAAGGGAATAGCCAATTAAAGGAGAAACCAAGTTAGGTTAAAAGTAAAAAATGAGTCAAAATGACTGGGAATACAAGTCATATCTCGATAATTACCCTGAATTCTAATGGCCTACACTCATCAATCAATGGCATAGACTGGCAGATTGGATTAAAAAGAAAGACCCAACAATATGCTGCTTTAAAGAGACTCATCTCATAGAAAAACATTTCCACAGACTAAAGGTGAAAGGTTGGAAAAAACATACCATGCACATGGACTCTGAAAAAGCAGGGATTTCCATCCTCATTTCAGATAAAGCAGACTTCAAGCCAAAATTAATCAGAAAGGATAAAGGAGGACATTTCATATTGCTTAAGGGAAGCATAAATCAGCAAGATATAACAATCCTAAATATTTATGCCCCAAACAATGGTGCATCCATGTGCATCAATCACATCCTTCTTAATTCCAGGAACCAAATAGACCAAAACACAATAATACTGGGTGATTTTCACACACCCCTCTCACCATTGGGCAGATCTTCCAAGCAAATTTGAACAAAGAAACTATAGAACTTGATAGAGCCACCGCTTCTCCATACCCCCCCCGCCAAACCCCGCCCACAGGGCCCGGCATCTGACCACTCTCCTGCAGGCTGCTACCCTTTAGCCTTTACAACTGCTAAAGTACCTCATGCTGAAACCTGATGGATGCTGCAAAGCCGCGTATGCAGTGCAGATACAGAATCACCACCGCCTAATTCCAAATATGCTTTCTTAATTCCTCACTCACTTTCATCGTTCTCTACTGACTACTTATATTAAGTGAGGGAAACTACCGAAAATCCAGATAAAATTCCAGAACTGCCTTACAGAAGTCCACAAACCCCTCCCCGAAATCTGGTAAAAATGGCCTTTAAACTCTACAAGCCCAAGAGGCAGGCTTATTTACAGAAAAAGGTAACACTCCAGTCCAGTCCCTGGTCGCTAATCTGTGGCCTGCTGCTCCAGCAAGAACTCTGGAGGACCAGCTGTCCTCTCTGCCAGGGTCAAGCCATGACCCCAACCAAGTCATCTCCACAAGCAAAGAAGCAGGACACACTGGAAACTGACTACTCTATGACTGGCCCTTCCCTAGTGCCTTTACGCAGGGGTGTGACCAGCCAGGTGGTCCCTTCCCTTCAACTGCTGGGATTTGAAGAAGATTGAAGAAGCCTGAACTCGAGGATTGCTGAGCCCAGGGCATGCTCCAGGGTAACCTTATGGACACAGGAGCTACCTATTCTGTTTTGCCTGCCCACACTGGGCCTTTATTTCCTTCCCAGGTTTTGGTTATGGGAATTGATGGAAACCCTCCATGCCAAACAGAACAGCTAAGTTAGCCTGTACCCTGGAAGGACATTCTTTCACACACTCTTTGCTGGTTGTTCCTTAATGCCCAGTCCCTGTGCCCTTAAGGGACATTCTTTCACACACTCCTTCCTGGTTATTCCTTCCTGTCCAGTCCCCCTCCTAGGCAGAGATGTTCTCCAACTTCTGGGAGCCACCCTGTCTTGACAGCTGATAATGAACAGTTTTTCCAGGTGAAAACTGGCAGATTGTTTTCACCCATATTCCCAGATTCAAAGAAAGCTCCCTTACTTACTTACCTTGGTTGATACTTTTTCAGGCTGAATAGAAACCTTCCCTACCCCCAGGGAAACCGCTGACATCACTTGCTGTTCTCATTGAGCAGATTATTCCCAGAGTCAGATTTCCTGCATCCATCCAGTCAGATGACAGTCCAGCCTTCACCTCTCAGACTGTTCAACTGGTCTCCAGAAGCCTCAACCTCACCTGAAGACTCCATATCCTACTGACCCCAATCCTCGATGGTAAAGTTTACACAGGGACAACAACCAACCATCCTGTGGCTTCACTTAGAATATAAAAGTTTATATTCAGGTGGTTGGTCAGGCTCATCTAACCATCCAGGAGCAGGAAAAGGAGATCCAACACCAGATCAACTCAGCTACTCAGCCTAATGCTAATCCTTTCTCAGGTCTTACTCTGATACATCAAGGTCTTCAACTTCTCAATCTCTCCAGAGTTAATAACATCTCAGATTGTTTTCTTTGTGCAGGTTTGGACTGGACCCTGCTAACAGCCATTCCTATGAGTACCCCCCCTCTTAATAGATCCTCAAAGGATCACAGGACCACTATTCACCTTTGGAAGGAGTTCTACTTATTACAACTCCTCAGAAAACTTTGCGTACTGTTACACTTTCTCTAACTCAATACCTTGCAACCAAACTGCATAGGTCTCTTCTCCCACGTTTGCTCCTCCAGGATTCTTCTTCTAATGTAATTGTACTCTGACAAAAAATTAGATCCCAATATGTCCATTGCTTTCTGTGTGCCTTTCTCTTTAGTTCCTCAATTGATTCTATATAGTGAAGTTGAAATAATCTGGCCTGCTCAAAACCCTGGCATCCCTACAGAGACAAATAACATCTGTTGCCCAAGTTTCCTTACAGAACCGCTGAGCACTAGATCTTCTGACAGTGAACAAAGGAAGAACATGTCTATTCCTAGAGAAAGAATACTGCATCAATGAAACCAGACTGAGAAACTGGACTCATTGAGAAAACTCTCCTGCACCTGAATTTGTCCGGAGCTGCATGAGTGAGGTTGCCAGAATGACATACAACCAAATGCTCCTGCACCCTTACAGCCGCCTCCCCACCGACCCAGACCCCGAACCTTTTTTTTCCCACGATGCCCCCAACCATGCAGGAAGTAGCCAGACAGACTCAGGTGCCCTATATCACCAAAAAGGTCGGAATGTCAGATTGAATTGGGCAGCTGCAGGGGGAGGGAGCACGGTCACCTAGCAACACTCTGTACCAGAAGTGACCAATGAGGCAGACCTGCTGACCCTGACATCCACCTTGGGTCCACGTTTTCCACCTTGGGGACCCTTGACCCCTTTCCCCCTGTATAAAAACCCTGAGCAGCTGAAGCCATTTGCAATTTCTTCTGGCTCTCCCACCCTGACTTTCACCCTGGGGGGCTGGAGATTTCACCTGGGACACAGACTCCAGTAAATCTCAAGCCGCTACTTTTGTCTGACTCTGGTGAACCCGCCTGGCGAGCTCCTTTTGGCCACCCACCACCTTTGGGAGCTTTAACTGCTGCCCCTTTTGTGAGCTTTACACATATGTCTCTAGAAACCTGTTGATGTCTTTGAGATTTTGTATTTTATTGGAGTATAGATTTTCAAAATAACCTCTAATTGTGTTTTGTATTTCAATAGTGTCTGTTGTGATATTTCCTTTCTTTTCATGAATTTTAGTAATTTGACTTTTCTGGCTCCTTCCTTTTCTGTGTGGCTAAGGGTTTATCAATTTTGTTTATTTTTTAAAAGAACCAACTTTTTGTTTTGTCAATTATTTTAATTGTTTCTTTTGTTTCAATTTCATGGATTTCCACTCTGATTTTGATTATTTCTCTTTTTCTACAACCTTTGGTGTTGATCTGTTCTTCTTTTTCTAGGACTTTGAACTGTAATGTGAGGTCATTTATTTGTTCTCTCTTCATTCTTTTATTGAATGTGCTCCATGCAATGAATTTTCCTTTTAGTATTGCTTTCAAAGTGTCCCAGGATTTTGATATGTTGTATCTTTTCCTCGTTTACCTCTATGATTTTTTTTATTTTACCCCAATGTCTTCTGTTATCCATGCATCATTCAATAGCATATTATTTAACCTCCAGGTGTTGGAATAGTTTCTGGTTTTTATTTTATCATTGATTTCTAATTTCATTCTATGATGATCTGATAGAATACATGGTAGTATCTCTATCTTTTTGTGTTCACTAAGGTAGCTTTGTGGTCTATTTCATTTCTAACATATGGTCTATGTTAGAGAATGATTCATGAGCTGCTGAGAAGAAAGTGTATTCACTTATTGATGGATGGAGTATTTTATATATGTCTCTTAAGTCTAAATTAGGAATAGTGTTATTGAGTTCTATGGTTTCCTTGTTCAGTTTTTGTTTGGAAGATCTGTCCAATGTTGAGAGAGGTGTGTTAAAGTCACCTAGTATTTTTGTGTTGTTGTCCATTTGGTTTCAGGAATTGAGAAGGATTTGTTTGGCATATATGGATGCACCATTGTTTGGGTCATAAATATTTGCTTGCTATGTCTTGCTAATTTACACTTCCCCTAAGCCATATGAAATGTCCTTGTTTATCCCTTCTAACTACTTTTGGCTTGAACTCCACTTTATTTGATATGAGGATGGAAACCCCCATGTTTTAACTGGGTCCATATGTATGATATGTTTTGCCCATCCTTTCACCTTTAGTCTGTGTGTATCTTTTTCTATGAGGTGAGTCTCTTGAAGGCACTATATTGTTGCCCTTTCTTCTTAATCCTACAGTCCAGTTTATGTCTTTTGATTAATAAGTTTAGGCCATCAATATTCAGGGTCATTATTGAGATATGATTTGTATTCCTGGCCATTTTGGCTTATTTTTGTTTTTTAACTTGACTTAGTTTCTCCTTTATATGGCTATTCCTTTAGGGTAGTTACTCCCTATTCTGACTTACATTGGTGTTTTTCATTATTTCCTCATGGAATATTTTGCTGAGAATATTCTGTAGTGCTGGCTTTCTCTTTGTAAATTGTTTCAGCTTTTGTTTATCATGGAAAGATTTTATTTCATCGTTAAATCTGAAATTAAGTTTTGCTGGGTATAAAATTCTTGGTTGACATCCATTTTCTTTCAGAGCTTGAATTATGCTGTTCCAGGCCCTTCTTGCTTTTAGGCTCTGGGTTGAGAAATCTGCTGATAACCATATCGGTTTCCCCTGAATGTAATCTGATTTTTTTCTCTCACAGCCTTTTAAATTCAATCTTTATTTTATATGTTAGACATTTTCATATAATGTGCCTTGGTGTGGATCTATTTTAATTTTGTACATTTGATGTCCTGTAAGCCTCTTGCATTTGATTTTCCTTTTCATTCTTCAGATTTGGGAAATTTTCTGATATTATTTCATTGAAGAGATTATTCATTCTTTTGGTTTGTATCTCTGTGCCTTCCTCAATCCCAATAATTCTCAAATTTGGTCTTTTCATGATAACCCAGAATACTTGTAGGTTCTTGCCATCTTCTCTGCTTGATCAACTTTGTTTTCAAGATTAAATATTTTGTCTTCAGTGCCTGAGGTTCTGTCTTCCAGGTGATCTAGCCTTTTGGTTATGCTTTCTACTGAGTTTTTAATTTGATTTATTGTTTCCTTCATTTCAAGGATCTCTCTTTTTTTCAGAATCTCTCTCTTTATTGAAATGATCTTTTGCTTCCTGCAGTTGTTCTTTTAGCTGTTATTGGTGTGATTATTCATTGCCTGCATTTGCTCTCTCATCACATTGTTCTCTTCTCTGATAATTTTAATTATGTGCATTCTGAACTCCATTTCTGAAATTTCTTCTGCCCTGCTGTCATTGGATTCTGTTAATGTAGCATCTCAGTTTGTTTGGGACACTTTCTTCCCTCGTTTTCTCATAGTGTTCATATATGTCTCCTCTATTGGTGAGAGTCTGAAGTATCACCATTTCCTTCCTATAGATTTATGGTGTCCCTGCATGTTTCCAGTACCTCACGTGGGTACCCTAGGCTGGCCTCCCAAATGTGGAAGTCTCATGCCCTTGTGCACTGTGCTGATCTCTCTGGCATGGAAGTCTCCCACGTCTGCACTGGCTGAACCTGATGTTGTGTCTAGGCCCACCTCCCCCATCTGGAAGTCTCATGGGGGTCTGTTACACTGGGCAGGTCCCAGACCTGTGGGGCTGGCCTCCCCCATGCAAGGAAGACTCATTCGGGTGCCGTAGGTTTATCCTCCCAGGTGCAGAATTCTCATGCGTCAGCACACTGTGTCATTCTCCCTGACAAGGTAGTCTCATGCATCTCCCCAAATGTAACTTCCAATATTACAACCTGAGAAGATTTGAATTAATAAGGACATCACCTATAGGACAAACAAAATGCAAGGCTGACTTTCAGTGCTTAGACTGATCCCTTCTCATGATTTTATTGTTCAGATTATTAATAAAAACAAAAGTCAAGGCATTCAGTTGGTGAAAGCTGAGACTTCTTTTCTTGTTGTGTCCCTTTTGGTTCCACAATAACATTGATTTGACAATCCTTACATGCCTAACAGTTGAATTTTGCTGATTTTCCTGACTAAGTGAAAAATACTCAAGTCTTTTCCTACAGTTTAGCTACTTTTACAGTACTGGGCTGTCCTCTACAAATTAAAACTGATAATGCTCTGCTTATATCAGTTCTTCTTTTCAATAGTTTTGTGTTCAATATTATGTTGATCACCAAAAAAGAATGGACTCACTTGTTGCTCAAGTCACAATTACAGAAAAAAAAGTGGGAGGTAAAAACCCACAAAATTCTTTGAATCCATTTAATATTTCTTAATTTGATTTTAAATAGTAATGCTGAATGTCACACTTCTGCTAAGCAACACATGTTTCCAACTGCAGTAGGTTTGTGGAGACTTACAAACAGGACAATGAAATGGACCAGATCTGGTAATAATGTGGGGCAGAGGCCATCCTTGTGTCATACCAGAAGGTACAGTTCATCCTATCTGGGTACCTGAGCATGTTGTTCATCACCACCATGGAGGATCTTGAGTTGCAGATCAAACACCTGAAGAACCTAACACATCTAGCTGAGTAGACTAACAACAGGGAGGCACTAACTCTCCAGCCACCATGTTCGTGGATATAATGGATTAATTAAGCTGTCAGGTAAGTAGGGTTCATGGGGAAGTTTATTGGACTTATTTCCCAGATCCAGCTTTAGGACACCAAAGTGTGTCAACCAGAGAATCCATTTCTGTATTTACCAATGATACTCAAATGATGGGAGGTTTTTCAGGTAAACATATTATACCTGTTCATTCAAATTTAGGATTAATTGCACTGTGTATAGTGAGAATTTACCTATAGGTTGGTCCCACAAGAAACATGTTGGCTATTTAAAAGTGGCCCCAAAAGAAAAGACAGCATAGGGTGGAACCAGGGTACTTAATCTCACTGGCCCCTGGGACTTAAAATTGTATGTTTGGACAGTTACACAAATGGGACTTTCCAAGGAAATAAATATTCCACCAATAATTATTGCCCTAATCATACTACAACAGAATTGGGTACTTTCCTAAATGGATGGAATATGCTAATATTTTGCCAGTGTGACATAAAGTCCCTGGAAGTAGATAATATATTTTGGATTGGTCTCCCAGAATTGATAAGAGACAGCTATGTCAGGATTCCATGACTCCTGCAGGATTTGTTAGTAATATTCTGACCTTCAGTAGTGGTGGCATGGCAAAAGATCTGTGGTGTTTATGGCAGCTTTAGATATCATCAATTATAGGCAGTCCCATTCCTGACTTTATGGATAGGAAATGTAAAGCAGCTTCCTGTTATGCCCTGTGGGCCTATGTCCAATCTGCTTATGTTTTGGTTTCTGAAGAAGTAAAAGTAAAAAGAATTGGAGAAAAATATCATGTACCTTGTTGAGAATAAAATCTAACAAACTGCATTACTAGGTATAATAAAGAACAGGGAGTACTAGTATTAGTCCAATCCCTCTTTGTTTTACTTCCAGCTGATGTTTCAGAGCCCTGGTATTCTGATGTTGGAGTTCATGTCTTACAACAGACGCATGCCCCTCTGAATAGACCCTGAAGGGCTATTGGCCTTATTGTACTTGGTGTAGTCACTTTGATGTCTGTTTTGTTCTCTGTCATATTATCCACCATAGCCTTATTCCAAATAATTCAAAATGTTCATTTTATTAATAATTTGGCTCAGAATACTTCCAAATCCCTACAGAAGCTGGTGAATATTGATGAAAAATTGAGAGTAAATTAAATGCTTTGGAAGCTATGATCATAAATATAGGAAATGAGCTTTCTGCCCTCAAACTTAGGCAACAGCTCTGATGCCATGCTGGCTACAAATTTGTTTGTGTTACAACAGTCAAATGTTATGCTTCCCAATGGGACAGAGACAAAGTTAAACATCATTTTATGTGCATTTGGCAGAGAAATAATGACAGTCTAGATCTTAGAGAATTACATTATCACACCCAGGTTATTCAGGAAAGCAGGAATGATCTTGTGGATACTGCATGGCTTGCTGAAAGAAATGCTTAATGATTTAAATGCTTTTAATCCTTGGACTATGATAAAACATTCCATATGGGATATTTTTGAAATTTCGTGTTTGCTACTAATTCTCTCATGTTACAACAATAGAGTGCTGCTTCCTCACAGAAGACATCTGGGAACTTCAAATAATAGCACATTACTTGTGCTTAAAAAGTAAAAAAGTGGGAGATGCTTGGAGTGGTGAATGAATTATGGTCTATGAGCTATGCAGAGACAAAGGTATTATGTCTCTTGGAAACTCAGCACAATGGTTTTGATTTGAGATTCCCCAGTTGCTATGGTGATGCCCTGTCCAAAGGGAGATTTTGTGCCAGCCACAGAATTTTTCTGTTCTTATCCTTGAGTTCAAATGCCAGCTGCCAAAGGGTAGAGAGTCACAGGCCCAAGATAATCATCTTAATCAGGCTACTCATACTCATGACCTTGATTCTGCTTGTTTTGAAGAAACTTCCTCACAATAAATCCTTTTGATGTTTATACCTATATAATAAAGGTGCTGAGCTTGCTTATGGTCATCTTCACCCATCAGGTGTTGGCTGATTGAACAACCTATTTTTCCCTATTTGTGTGTCTATCTTTTCTCAATTTCCTCACCACCTAGTTCATGGACCTGACTTAACAGGGCATGGCAATAGATGCAACAATAACTTGGTTCTTTGAAAAAAGTAAATAAAAACAATAAACCCTCAGTCAGGCTAATAAAGAGAGAGAGGAAACTTGCATCACTAAATTCATGATGAATTAAAAATATCACCACAAAGACTGCTGAACTGCAGACAATAATCAGAAGCAACTTTGAAAATCTATGCACCAATATAATGGACAATCATGATGTCATTGACAAATTTCTAGAGACATATGACAAAGTAAAATTGAAACAGGAGACATAGAAAATTTACACAGATCGATTTCAAGCAATGAAATGGAAGATGCCATCAAAAGCCTACCAAAAATAAGACCGGGGGATATGCAGCCGAGATATACCAGATCTTTCCAAGAAGAAATTACACCAGTGGTATTCAAATTATTCCATGAAATAGAAAAAGAGTTGCTATGGTTTAGATGTGGTGCCACCCAAAATCTCACTGTGAGACAATGCAAGAAGATTTGGAGGAAAAATGTGTTATAGCCTTAACCTGATGAGTGAATTAATCCCCGATGGAATTAACTGAGTTGTAGCTGGTGGCAGGTGGGGTGTGGCTGGAGGAAGTGGTTCACTGGGGACATGGCTATGAGGTGTATATTTTGGACCTGGTGAGTGGAGAGCCTCTCTGCTTCTTGATCATCATGTGAGCCACTTATCTCTGCCACATTATTCTGCCATGATGTTCAGACTCATCTGGGGCCACATGAGGAATACATTCATCTGTCCATGGATTCAGACCTCTGAAACTACTTGTCCAATGTAAGTTTTTCCTCCTCAACAGTTGTTCTAATTGGGTACTTTTGCTCACAGCAGAAAAAAATTGAGGAAACCTTCCAAACTCATTCCAAGGAGATAGAATCATCCTTATACCAACACCAAACACAGGCATATCAACTAAAGAAACTTAAGACCAATATCCCTAGTGAAAATGGCTGAAAAATTCTTAATGACAACTTGGCATGTCTCATACAAAAACACATTAAAAGCTAGTGCAACCTGATCTAGTGGGTCTCATCCTGGAGATGCAAGGTGGGTTCAGCATATGGAAATTGATAAATGTAATCCATTAAATCAATAGACTTAAAGACAAAAATCATATGGTTATCTCAATAGATGTATTTGACAAAATACAGCACACCTTCATGTTCAAAACACTAGAAAAATTAAGGATAATAGGAACATATATCAATATTGCAAAATTATATGTGCTAGATCCAAGGTCAACATCATTATAAATGGAGAAAATCAAAAGCATTCCCTCAAAAACTGGAAGAAGACAGAGATGTCATCTTTCACCACTTTTATTCAACATAGGCCTTGAAAGCCTAGCCACAGCAAATAGACAAATGAAGGAAATTAAGGGAAAGGAATAGGAAAAGGAAAGGAAGAGCTCAAACTATCCTTATTGGCTGATGACATGATTCTAAATATTTAGAAGATGTGAAAACCTCAAACAAAATTTTCTTGAACTCATAAATGAATTCAGCAAATAATTAACACCCATAAATCAATTGTGTTTCTATACAACAATGATGAAGCAGCTGAAAGAGAAATTAAGAGAACTATCCCATTCAGGATTGCCTCAAGAAAACAGTAAAATTCTTGGGAATCAATCTAACAAAACATGTGAAAGAACTCTACAATGAAAACTAGATAACACTAATGAAATAAATAGAAGATCTTACACAATGGAAAAGTCTCCTGTGTTCTTGAATAGGCAGAATTATTATTTTGAAAAATGGCCATACTACCAAAAGCACTACATGGATTTGATGTGATTCCCATTAAGGTTCTAATGATGTTCTTCATTTAAATAGAAGAATCAGTCATGAAATTCATTTGGGAATAAAGAAGCCAAGAATAGGCATTACAATCCTAAGTGAGAAAAGTAATGCAGGAGGCAACACAATACCAGAACTTAAATTATGCTACATAACTATAGTAACAAAAACAGCATGGTAGTGGCACAAAAATAGAATTGAAGACAAATGGAACAGAATAGAAGAAACAGAGACATAGTCACATAAATACAGCTACCTCATATTAGACAAAGGTGCCATAAACATACTATGAAAGATAGCCTCTTCAACAAATGGTGCTGGGAAAACTGGAAATCCATATGTAGTAGATTGAAATTGAACCCCTATATCTCACACTGCACAAAATTCAAATGAAAGTGGATTAAGGACCTTGGCATTAGACCAGAGATCCCATGCCTAATAGAAAAAAAGAGTAGGCCCAAATTTCCATCATGTTGACTCAGGAACAGACTTATTCAATCAGACTCCTCCAGCACATGAAGCAAAATCAAGAATGAATAAAGTGATGGCATCAAACTAAAAAGCTTCTTCATAGCAAAGGAAACAATCAAGAACATGAACAGAGACCCTACAGAATAGAAGAAAGTCTTTACCACCTGCACCTCAGGTAGAGTTTTCATGTCCAGGATACACAAAACACAAAATACTTAACAACAAAATAACAAGTACCCAATGAATAAAGGAGCAAGTGACCTGAACAGGCACTTCACAGAAGAAAATATATAAATGGTCAAAAATATATTAAAAATTTTCAACATCTCTAGCAATTCTAGAAATGCAAATCAAAACAACACCGAGATTCCATCTCACTGCAGTCAGAATGGTAATTATCAAGAATATGGTTAACAATAAATGTTGTCAAGGATGTGGGGGAAAAGTGTCACTCATACTTTCCCAGTAGAACTGAAAATTGGTGCAACCACTCTGGAAAACAATATGGAGTTTTCTTTGAAAACTTGGAATGGAACCAACATTTGACCCAGCTCTCACACTCCTTCCCTTGTGCCCAAAGGACTTGATATCAGCATGCTATAGTGACACAGCCACATCAATGTATATAGCAGCTCTATTCAATATATCCAAGCTATGGAATCAAACTAGGTGTGCTTCATAGATGAATGGATAAGGAAAATATTGTATATATACACAATGGAATATTACTCAGCCATTGTAAAGATGGAATGATTGTACTTGCCAGTAAATGGATGGAGGTAGAGAATATCATGCTAAGTGAAAAAATCCAGTCCCCAAAACCAAAGGCCAAATATTCTCTCTGATATGCGATGGCTAATCCATAATAAGGGAAGGTAGGTTGGGGAAGTATAGAAGTTCATTGGATTAGACTAGGTAAAGGAAGGAAGGAAGATTTGATAGGAAAAGGAAAGAGTAGATTGAATCAGACTTAATGTTCCTATGCTCATATATGAATACAAAACCAGTGTAACTTTTTATCATGTACAACCAGAAGAATGGGATCAAAATTGGAAAGAATTTCACTCCATGTATGTATATTATGTCAAAATGCACCCTCCTGTCATATCTAAAAATAACAAATAAAAAAATAAAAACCAAGTGACAAATAGGCAATATATAATGGCTAAGAGTAAACATTTTCACTCCCTAAGGGAGAAATAAGGGCATAGAGAGAAGGGACTGGACCAAACAAAACTGAAATCCATCTGGGCAAGTAATTTTTGTAATTTCACATTCAGACTCTGTGACACACGATATTGTGATGTTCTCTCCAAAAGACACTGGTGACTCAGACCCTGTGGCCTTTGTGGTTTCAACCACATATCCTTTCTCTTGGTTTGTTTCTGCTCAATTATTGAAGCTTTCCTTGGCTGATATCCCATGTTACTGGCATTTCTTAAGTTCAGATGCCTCCACTGCAGGCTTCCCTTCTCACACCTTCCATGTATTATCCTCTCAGGGAGAGCCTACAGGATCTCTGATCATACTGCAATTTGCTTGTTTCCCAGGCTTTTCATTGGAATATGGGTGGAGGCCTCCATGACCCCCTAACTCCATCATATTGCAATCCTGTGGAACCAGTACCACATAGGTAATGACATGTTCAACCATCAGGATTGTTCAGAGCATGACTACTGCAGTCTCTGAGTTCCTGGCAGGTGAGCATGGTAAAAAAAAATGTAGGCCCCCATATGGAAATGGGGTGACCCCAGGTTTAATTCTGAAAGGAATTTTTACCTTGCTATTCTCAATTCTGCAATGGGTATGGTCATTCAAATTTCCCAGTTGTCCTCAAGCTATCATTCCTATTTTTTCTGGGTAATGAACTTAGCAGCATCTCTTTAGTGGCTGTAATATCTGTGACAATGATACCTTTCTTATCACCAGGTTTACTCACACTTTTTGTGCCAATCTGTAGTTTTTCCAATCTTTCTGCTCTGCTTTGGGCTCCTGATTATCACAGTAATCTTGTCACAAAGCCACCACCAATATCCATGCCATGCCATGAATGCTGTGCTGCCTTGCAATTTCCTCCACCAGATTATTTAGTCCAACACATTTAAATTAAACCTCACAGAAAATCTCAGGACATGGACATCTTCTTAACCTAAATGTAACTTGAAGGACCTCTAGTCCAGTTTCCAAGAGAGTCCTCAATAACTCCTCAAAATCTTCATGAGCCCAGTCTTTACTGTCTACCATCCTATCAGTATTCTGGTCCTTTGAGATCCTACAAGAATCACCCATATATCTTTGCTTACAATATTCTAGGGCTTTTTCAACTTGCATTTCTAAACCTTTTAAATTTTCTTCCCCCACAAACCAGTTGCAGCCACTTCTGAACCACAAGACCAGGTTAGTTGGAGTGACAACCCCACTTCTTGGTACAAATGTCTATCTTAGTCTGCCTTTTACCATGGTCACCCAATGTACTGACAACAACAATTAAATGAAGAAAACTGTACTTGGCTTACAGTTTCTGAATTCTCAGTTCATAGATGCCCATCATCATAGCCCTGGGCCTTGGGATAGGCAGATAGTTATGACAGAAGGGTGTGGAGGAGGAAAGCAACTCAGGTTATGGAAATCAACAGGCAGAGAGAGCTCCACTCTCTGGAGACAAAATATAAATCCCAATGGCATATACCCAGTGATATCTCCTCCAACCACTCCCTGCCTGTAGAAAATTCTACACATTATGTAATCCCTACCCAATCATGTTGTGATTATTAACTTGTTGGATGACGTAAGAGACACCTGCTCATTACTGTCTGACATAGTTCATGTTTTTTTTCTATCGTTGGTGCTGATGTTTTATGCTGACCCCATCATTCCTACAGAGGAGGCCAGTAGTTTTATAGATATCAAAGTAGACACTGGATATTGATCTTAAGGCTGCACATGTGTTGCTAATGCCATGGATCCCTGGCACTTAAGCCATGAAGAAATGCATCATGGACCTTTGGAGTGGTGGAGCAGCAGAGTGGAGGCCCAGGTGGGTGAGAGTGCATGCTAACAAGCACAGTATGCAGTTGCATGGAGCTCTTGTTACAAGCACTTCAGGATTGAGGCACAGCAAGCCAGCAGTCAGGCAAGCCAGTCCCCAGACACACTGATCTGTCATTGCTCTGTGGGCAGACCTGGGCATGGTAGAGATGCCTACTGCCAGAACCTACTGCACGTGGCACTGCAGACCTCAACTCCCATTGCCTGACTTCCCACAAGAAAATGGAAATGGGACAGACTTGAATAAAAGGTGGGACCCAAGAATTGACCAAGATTTTATGATGTCTCCTGGAGAGAGCTCCCGCCTGCGGAAGTCTGAATCCCCAGTCCCAGTGGGGATGTTAGGCCCTTCCATGCCATTTTACAGCATCCCTGGCAGAGAGCAACTGCCTGTGATGGCCTGAGTCCCCAGCGGGAATCTCAGGCTGGTTGGTGCCATTTTATATCATCTCTGGGAGAGATCAACCGCCTGCAACTGCCTGAACCCCGAGAGTGGAGCTCAGGCCTGCCTGGGCTATCAAGTCCTGTGTCTCCATCACTGAGTACAGTTCTGTGACTCCAACCAAACTTCGTCTAGTGCCCAGGTCCACACCCTGGCCCAGTGTCTAGTGCCTGTGCTGCATCTGATCATCTATCAACACCAGGCCCCCTCTGCCTAGAGGCATTGAACATTCCCAACCTGGAGATAGTGGGCCAGTACCCTTCCTGGGTCACTGCTTCATCAAGCACCTCTCATACATCAGGCCATTGAAAAACAAGAGGTTTGAACTGTGCAGTATATTTTTATCGCAGAACATTTTAAAATTAATTGTAATACTATGATTTTTCCTAATATACCCACTACATTCCTACCTTTCTCTTTTATTAATATGCTTATCACTCTATCTCCCTTTTATATATTCGTTTCCCTGGAGAATCACTTTTTTCTCATGCTAACAATCTGTTTCTTTTAATTCCACTTCCACTATTCATATGACATAGTATATCAATAGACTCACTTCTTGTCTCATTAGTGTTTTTTCCTATACCCCTCCTCATTCTCCCTGTCAAACATTAGGAATTGCAGTCCTTATTGCAAACTTACTGGTTATGCTGTAGATAATAATTTGAACTCATCTCTGTTTATTATGACAACACTGTTAATATCTTATTAGGGGCTATTTAGATTAAGGACAGATATTGTTTATAAGGTGTGCTGCTAAATATTGATCTCTCAATTCATGGGGAGGTATTGAAAATAGGCAGGAACCCTATAAGTCTTTAAGGGAAAACTGCAATACCTAGGATTCACACTACTAGAGGGGAAGGTACACCAGCAACATGAGAAAATATGGGAAGAAAATGTCCCACACAAACCAGATATTATGCCAAAGGAACCCAGTGACAACATGGCAGAAGCATTGTCAGAAAGGAAGCTGTACATAATTAAAATGATTCAAGAAGTGAATGAGAAGTCAAGAGAGCAAATGCAGACAATGCTAAAAGAGCAACTGCAGGAAGCAAAAGATCATTTCAACAAAGAGAGAGAGATTCTGAAGAAAAACCAGAAATCCTTGAAATGAAGTTTACAATGAACCAAATTAAAAGCTCAATAGAAAGTTTGACCAACAGGGTAAATCACTTGGAAGGCAGAACCTCAGACAATGAAGAAAAAATATTGAATCTTGAAAACAAACTCAACCAGAACCAGACAGAGAAGATGGTAAGGAATCATGAACAGAACCTCCACGACTTATGGGACATCATGAAAAGACCAAATTGAAGAATTATTGGAATTGAGGAAGGCACAGAGACACAAAGCAAAGGAATGAATAATCTGTTCAATGAAATAATATCAGATAATTTCCCAAATCTGATGAATGAAATGGAAAATCAAATTCAAGAGGCTTATAGGACACCAAATGCACAAAATCACAACAGATACACACCCAGGCACATTATAATGAGAATACCTAACACACAAAACAAAGACAGAATTTTAAAGACTGCAAGAGAAAAACATCAGATTACATATGGGGGAAAACAATACGAATATCAGCAGATTTCTCAGCCCAGAACCTAAAAGCAAGAAGGGCCTGAAAAAACATATTCCAAGCACTGAAATAAAATGGATGTCAACCAACAATCATATACCGGCAAAACTTACCTTCAAATTTGAAGATGAAATAAAATCCTTCCATGATAAACACAAGCTAAAAGAATTCACAAGTAGAAAGCCTGCCCTACAAAATATCCTCAGCAAAATATTCCATGAGGAAGAAATGAGAAACACAAAGTAAATCAGCAAAGGGAAGAATTAACCTAAAAGAACAACCAATTAAAGGAAAAACCAAGTAAGATTAAAATCCAAAAATACGTCAAAATGCCTGGGAATATAATTCATATCTCAATAATAACCCTAAATGCAAATGGTCTAAACACATCAATCAAAAGACATAGACTGGCAGATTGGATTAAAAAGAAAGACCCAGGGGGCTGGGGATATAGCTTGGTTGGAATAGTGCCTGCCTCACAAGCACAAGGCTCTGGGTTCAATCCCCAGCCCAGCAAAAAAAAAAAAAAAAAAAAAGAAAGACCCAATAATATGCTGCCTTCAAGAGACTCATCTCATAGAAAAATAAGCCCACAAACTAAAGATGAAAGGTTGGGAAAAAACATACCATGGGGCTCTAGGTGAGATCTGGCCACGAGCTGAGTTGGTTGTCGACTCCAGCGGGGAGTTTGGGCCCTTCGGTGCCATTTTGCAGCTTCCCTGGCAGAGAGAGACCTTCTTCAGCTGTCTGAGCCCTCGGAGTTGAGCTCAGGCCTTCCGGGGGGGACGTGGCGCTGCAACTCCTGGTGAGGTCTTGCCTGGAGTGGAGACAGTGCTAGGTCTGGCAGGGAGTTTGGGCCCTCCGGCAACACTTTGCAGCTTCCCTGGTGGAGAGAGACCATCGTCAACTGTCTGAGTCCTAGGAGCTGATCTCAGGCCTTCTGGCGGGGCCACGGTGCTGCATCTCCTGGTTGCCTCTGCCCAGAAGCATTGGTCATTCCCAACCTGGAGGTAGTGGGACAGCAGCTATCTTGGGTCACCGCTTGATCAAGACACCTCTCAAACATCTGGTGAGTTACTGGATATCTGCAGGGACACCTTAAGGCTTTACAGGGAAATTGCAATGCCTCTGATTTGCACTACTAGAGGGGAAGATACATGAGCAACATGAGAAAACACGGGAAGAAAGTGTCCCAAACAAACCTAGATGATACATCAAGAGAACCCAAAGACAGTATGGTAGAAGGAATGACAGAAAGGGAGTTCAGAATGTTCAAAATTAAAATGATCCTAGAAGAGAGCAGATTCAGGCTATGAATAATCAGCTAATAAAACAATTGCAGGAAGCAAAAAATCATTTCAATAAAGGGATAGAAGTTCTGAGAAAAATAAAAACAGAAATCTTTGAAGGAAACAAGGAAATGAAGGAAACAATCAACCAAGTTAAAAACTCAATAGAAAGCATAATTAACAGAATAGATCACTTGAAAGACAGAACCTCAGACAATGAAGACAAAATATTTAATCTTGAAAACAAAGTCGAACAAACAGAGAAGATGGTTAGGAATCAGGAACGAAACCTCCAAGAAATATGGGAAATCATGAAAGACCAAATTTAAGAGTTATTGGGATTGAAGAAGGCACAGAGATACAAACCAAGGGTATGAATAATCTGTTCAATGAAATAATATCAGAAAATTTTCCAAATATGATTAATGAGATGGAAAATCAATTACAATGAGGTTTACAGGACACCAAACGCACAGAATTTGAACAGATCCACAACAAGGCACATTATAATGAAAATACCTAACACACAAAACAAAGATAGAATTTTAAAGGCTGCGAGAGAAAAGCATAAGATTACCTACAGGGGGAAACCAATACGGATATCAGCAGATTTCTCAGCCCAGACCCTAAAAGCAAGAAGGGCCTGGAACAACATATTTCAAGCTCTGAAAGAAAACGGATGCCAACCAAGAATCTTATACCCAGCAAAACTTACCTTCAGATTTGATGATGAAATAAAATCATTCCATGATAAACAAAAACTTAAAGAATTCACAAAGAGAAAGCCTGCCCTACAGAACATCCTCAACAAAATATTCGAAGAGGAAGAAACGAAAAATAACAAACTCAGTCATCATGAGGAGGAATTACCCTAAAGAAAGAGCCAATTAAAGGAGAAACAAAGTTAAGCTAAAAACCCCCAAAAAGCTAAAATGACAGGAAATACAAATCATATCTCAATAATAACCCTGAATGTAAACGGCCTAAACTCATCAATCAAAAGACATAGACTGGCAGACTGGATTAAAAAGAAAGATCCAACAATATGCTGCCTTCAAGAGACTCATCTCATAGAAAAAAATGCCCACAGACTAAAGGTGAAAGGGTGGAAAAAACATACCATGCACAT